>APFE030099324.1:127067-164456 GCA_000404065.3 Pinus taeda | reverse complement strand
GCCCGTGGTCTCTCTGCCCGGTTATAACTCTGCCCCCTCCGTCTCTGAGCCGTCTCCTGTGGATGCGTCAGGTCTGGAAGATCCTCCCCTGTCTCCAGGTACACTTCACATCCTATCTACCTATACTCCACACTTGCTATCTTTCGATCCGCACCCGCCCCTCTCCACTGTTCTCTCGACTCCCCCAGTGGACATTCCTGTGGTTGGATCGCAAACCCTCCCTGTATCAGGGCTTCGGCCTTCCGGATGTTTTGAAACCCCGGCAATAAATGTTAAACCTGTAAAATCCATCTCACCTGAGGGGGTCCAAAACCCTTTCGTTGATCACCCTTCGGCTCCATGTACCAAAAAGAGAAAATCTAGGTGTATCAAGGCGACGGCAAAGGATATTACCATCAGGTTTGGCGAGACATCGACTATAGGGGAAGCGGCGGTCATGGTACGAACGGTGTTGGTTGGACATGTGCGAGGATGTGCATACTCCACAAATAGGCTGACGCAATGGGTTAGGGAAATTTGGGGTGCCCTACTTAAAGAATTGCTTGATGTTCATGTCCTCCCCTGTGGATGGTTCTCTCTCCATTTTGCAAAGGAAGTATACATGGATCTGGTACTGGCAAAGTACTGGCATATCAAGATGGCACCGGTTCTGCTCAAGAGGTGGAGTCCCCTCTTTGACCCAGAGCACGAACAGATCGGAGCAGGACCACTGTGGGTTCGACTGCCGGGGTTACCACTACAATACTGGAGTGAGGATGTTCTCATTAGGATTGGAAACGCTCTTGGCACCTACCTTGACCATGATCGCACTTTTGTAGGGTCAAAGAAGTGAACCCTCGCTCGTGTGCTAGTTCATTTAGATACCCGAGAAGGACTGGAGGAAAAGATCACCTTACAGTGGGGAAAATACAGCAGGACTCAGATTCTTGATTATGAAGGTGTCCTGTTTCGTTTCAATCGGTGCCATTAGGTGGGACACCTATTCAAGGAATGCCCGCTCAACAAAAAACCAGAGGACTCCCCCAAGGCCACTCCCATCCCATCTAGGGGAGTTTCCCCTGTCATACCGCGCCCACCTCAGGGGTCCTCATCTACTGCACAAGCTACTTCTAAAAAATCTGGGACGAAGGGAATTGGTTCATCTTCTCCGCCAATGACCAGGGCTCGGGCTGCAACAAAAGCTGCACAGGCCTCGAGTACCTCTCTAACCCCTTCTTCCATTTTACTTGGTAACTCCTCTACTATGGTTGTATCAAATGCACATTTCACTACGGCACATTGCATCATGTCGTCCCCCCCCCCGACGATCGTCACTACTGTTCCACCTTCCATTCCTCTCTCTTCCTCATCTACCTCGCTGTCATCCTCCAGGAAGTCTTCTTCCCACCCTTATTCTCTTCGTCCTCTCTCTCACACCGCAGATTTGTCAGGACGCCAGGTCAGGTTAGGAATTGTTTCCCCGGGCCCGGGACCAATGATCACCAGAGGTAGAAAGACTGATCTTTCTAAAGCAATCAGGCGGGCTGGGGCGGAGGTCGCATCTGGACGAAATCCACTCTTGATGGGGTCCTTAGAGCAAAATTAACCCCGAGAAGCGTTCCCCCATGAAATGCTTATCTTTTAATTGCAAGGGTATGGCTAGTGCCCCCAAAAAACTAGCCCTCCAGAGACTCTTTGAGGTTGAACAACCTGACATTATTTTGCTTCAAGAGACTCTAGGTCCAGCCGAGATTATTACACTATCTTTACAAGCTTTAGCTCCGAGATGGAAGTTTTTGGCGATTGATGTTGTCGGGCGATCAGGGGGTTTGGCCATCGGATACAACCCTAGGACTATTAGGGTTGATGCATCCTAGGGAGGATATGGATTCATGGGAATCGACACTTTCTCTGCAGAACTCGGTAAAACACTCCGAATTGTGAATATATATGGCCCCTGCCACCAGAGGGAGATTTTTTGGATGCATCTCTTAAACCTTTCATTATTGGCTCCAGATCGCACCATTCTGGGTGGGGACCTAAATTTTTCTTTGGGCTTCAGTGAATCCTGGGGATCTTCGGCTCAAGTGGATGCCATTACTGAGTTCTTGAAAAATATTTTGGAGCAGACAAATTTTATAGATGTCCCCATGCAGAAGCCCCTGCCCACTTGGAGGAACAGGAGGGTGGGCTTAGCTGCATTAGCCTGCAGACTCGACAGATTCTTGCTGATGGGTCCTCTGCTACAACATCTTCATCATTATAAGCAATGGGTTGGTTCGGGGGTATATCTGACCACTCCCCTATATACCTGGAAATTCTTGGCCCTCACCAGAAGCCAAAAGCCCCTTTCAAATTCAACCATACATGGTTACAAGACGAGGGCTTCATGAATTTGGTTACTGATTTTTGGAAGGCACGCCCCATCGATAGAGAGGCATCACTGGCAAAAGGTTTTTGCAAAAATCTCACCATGCTGACGCATCTAGCTATCAATTGGGCAAAGGAGAAGAACAGAAAGGAATCTGCTCAGCTCACCCACATTGAAGCTAAGTTATGCTCCCTTTTAGATGACCGGAACTTAGGTTTCACCTCAGGTGAAGAAAAGTCGTGTTTGATTGAGCTGGAAAACCAAAAAGCAAATATCCTAAGATTAAGGGAGGAATCTCATAGACTGAGAAGCAGAGCAATCTGGCTGAAAGCTGGTGATGAAAACTCAAAGTTCTTTCAAAATTATGCTAAGTGAAGGAAAGTCTCAAATACTATTTGGAATCTCCCTCTCCCAAAGGGGGGCCTTGCAGACTCTTTCAACAAGCTCTCCCAGCTCGACACATCTCACTTCAGGAGCATTTACAGAAATCCACCAAGCTCAAACCTGGTTGAGATCATCAATGTGGCAAATCACTTTCCCAGATATGTAAATGAGGAGGATACTAAAGACCTTACGGCTCCTGTCACCATGGGGGAATTGGAGAGCACTTTAAAATGGTTCAAGAAAGACAAAAGCCCTGGCCCGGATGGTTGGACAATAGAATTCTATCTAGCTTTTTATGTTCTACTGGGTTAGGACTTGCTGAGGGTGGTGGAGGAAATCAGATCATCTGGTTGTTTATATCATGCTATTAACTCAACTTTCATTTCCCTCATTCCCAAGACTAACTCCCCATCCTCATTCGATGACTATCGCCCCATTTCATTGTGTAATTGTCTCTACAAGATCATCTCCAAGATTATTGCCAACCGACTCAGACCCATCCTTTCCAAGCACATTCCTCCTCAACAATTTGTGTTTCTTGAAGATAGACAGATCCATGAAGCCATCGGTTCTGCCCAAGAAGCCCTTCATTCCATTTGGTCCAAACATCTCAAAAGAATCCTTCTTAAGATTGACCTGTCTAAAGCTTTTGACAGGGTCAGCTGGCTTTACATTAAAATTCTCCTCATCCATCTGGGTTTCCCTCTACCCCTCATCAACTGGATCATGGCTTGTGTCACTACCCCCTCTTATAGTGTTCTCATTAATGGATCGGCCTCCCATTTCTTCCACTCTGAAAGGGGGCTCCGACAAGGATGTCCCCTATCTCCACTTTTATTCCTTATTGTTATGGAGGGATTGAGTCGTTTAATCATTTCTTCAAAAAGAGATGGATCTCTCAGTGGTCTCAAGATCACTGATGATTGTTATCTCACACATCTATTATTTGTGGATGACGTCCTTATCATGTTGGATGTCGGCATCAGAGACTCACTGACTTTTTCACGCATACTTCAGCTTTTCTCGAGGGCCACTGGCATGATTGTAAACCAGCAAAAATCCGCTATCACTTTTGCGCGCACCTCTGTCAATCAATCGCAGTACGCTCATTGGGCCTTCCCTTACAATATCCATCCTATGGACATAGGACTTAAATACCTAGGGTTCTGGTTAAAGCCCTCGTGTCAAAGGATAGCAGATTGGGTCTAGCTCGTCACCAAATTGGAGAAAAGGCTCACCTGTTGGAGTCACAGATACCTTTCCAGGGTTGGGCGATTAGTGCTTATCAAATATGTACCGGAAGCAACCCCAGTTTTCTGGATGGCTCTTGCCTGGATACCCAGACATATTCTTGCTCGCCTATAGCAAATATGCAACATCTCTGGGCTGGAAGCCAGGACAAACGCATCTTTGCCTGGATTGGCTAGCAAAATATTGCACTCCCAAAGAGGTGGGGGGGTTAGGGCCTAAAAGATCTTCCACTATTTGCACAAGCACTGGCGGCGAAAATGAGCTGGTCTCTGCTAACTAGCCAGAACTTGTGGTCACGTCTATCATATCATAAATACATATGGCCCCTTGATATATTGGAATGGGTAAGGCTCCCTAGCTGGCAAAGAGCAGGTATATCATCCGTATGGAAGGCATTGCTTTACTCATTACCCCTGATCAAGGATAACCTGGTTTGGAGAATCAGTGACGGATCCCTGGCTCGAATAGGGATGGACCCTTGGATTGGCAGCGGAGGTAGGCATATCCTATCACAAGACCTGGTTAGGTATCTACATTCCCGAGAAATAAAAGTTTTTGCACAAATCGCAGACCAGGAAAATATAGGGATTTTTTATCAGGCATGGAGGACGGCGCATCAATTGAACCTCCCACTCAGATGGCACCAGGAATGGCAGAACTTCAGAGAGGCTCTAATTGAATCCCACATCAGAATCAAAGAGGGCCCGGATGAACTTATATGGAGCCAAGCTGAGAGTGGAAAATACACTCCTAAGGTCGGTTACATTTTTCTAAACATTCATAAAAAACCGGATACTATCTCGACATGGTGGCACAGCATTTGGAAGCTCACAGCATCGCCAAGATCAAAACTGTTTTTCTGGTGTATACTGAGGAACAGAGTACCTACAGGGGAGCATCTCATGCATAGATCACAATATGGACCAACTTGGTGCGTTCTGTGCAAAGGAGCATCAAAATCCACAGAGCACATTTTCATGCGATGTAGAGCTATACAAGATCTGTGGCGCTCTCTCTCTAATATAATCACGTTCGATGGAAATTGGGAGGGAACGGACCTGAAAGATGCATGGGAAGCATGGGTGCAGAGACACAAAGGATCGAAGAGTTTAAACCTCCCAATTCTCGTTAATTGGCATATCTGGAAAGCCCGTCATCGCCTTATATTTGACAACAAGCCTGTTCACTGGCCTATGATTGAGGTCGGGATTATTGCTGCTCATAGGGAACTACCAGACCCCTCGCCTCCTAAAGAACGCCATCCTCATCCACCTCCCAGCATTGACTCAAATACTCCATGGGCTTTCTTCGATGGAGCTGCAAACCAACAGGGTTGTGGGGGTGGTTTCAGCATTCACATTAATGAACATCATTACTACAAAGTAAAATTGGGTCTGGGAGCAGGAACAAACAATTATGCTGAGCTCATTACTTTGAGACACTTACTACATTTTTCTCTGAGTCACCACTGCACCAGCATCAATATCTTCGGGGATTCAAAAATTACAATCAATTGGTTCAATGGCATATCTGACTGTCACATACACACACAGCATCATTTTAAATGAAGTATATGTATTCAAAGCAGCTTTTAACAACATCTCTTGCTCTCATATTTATAGGGAACATAAATGCAATGCTGATAAATTATCCAAGGAGGCCGCGCTGATGAGCAGGGGTATATGGGAGATTACAGAGGTGCAAGGACAAAATGAATACAAATACTACCACCGGCCATACATAGATCATAGCTATTAGCGCGCACGTGGTCACTAAATATTGGGTGTTATTTTTCGTTTTGTAATTACTGCTCTCTTTTTTGACAAAACACATATGCATATTTTTTGATAAGACACAGTAAAAGCCTAGAAAGGCCAAATGTATACAATTTTTTGACAGTACATATTAGAGAAATATAACAGATTGCCCTGCGCGGTATATCTGAAAGATGGACATATACAGCTCTTTATATGTAATTATCCAAGAAGGATCATTGTTCACAGTGGTAACAGCATATGCGTAAAGCATCTACAATATGTAATTTTTCCAATATAATGAAAAATTATGGATTTTTCCAGAGGAAAAATATATATATTTATATATATATTGTTCCCTACTTGAAAGAGAAGAAGGAAAAATCCAAAGATTTATCAATTGTCTACCTTTTCATATAGAGAAAGAATTGATTTTGACCAACCCAAAACCATTAGAAAAGCCAAATTATATTTCAATCAAAGCAAGCAAAAAGGGGAAAACTCTAAAGGATGAGTGTCAAAGAAACCTAGCATATTTAATAGCAAGAGAAAGGGGTTTAAAAAGCCTACTTTTGCTAAAAGTGTGCAAGAAAGAAATTACAATAAAAATCTTAATCAACAAAAGAGTTTTGGGCAAAAAGGAGGACCTAGTGCGAGGAACATAAACTTCAACGAATAAGTAAAGCCACCAATTAAATGTTGGGGTTGCGGTGAAAATCACTTATGGAGATACTGCCCATAAAATCCATTAAAAAATAAGGCAACAGTAAATGATGTTCAGGAAGCATCAACTATGAATCATGTTGCTTGTAACATACCCAGAATTAGCACTGCATTAGATGGAAGGGATGCAGACCATCAGTCAACCATGGTTGAAATTCAAGGTAATTTTTTTGATAAAGAAGTGTTTGTACTTATAGATCTAGGATCTAAATTAAGTTATGCTTCCCCTGCTATAGTTGGAAAGTATAAACTTGAAAAAGAAAAAACATACAAACACTAGTTAGTACAGTTGGCCACAGGAACTAAGAGAAAAAGTGATTGAAATCAACAAAAAAATGCACATTAAACCTTAATAAAATGCTTACCACCTGAATATCTTACCATTGGGATCTTATGATATCCTCATAGGTATGGACTGGTTAGAGACACATAAAGTGATATTAAATTGCTTGGACAAATCCTTTACATGTGTTGATGATAGAGGGGAAGCTTGCATAGTTCAAGGAATTCCAAGAAAAAAAATTGTTTAATAAATCTCTGCAATGCAAATGAAAAAGTATGCTATAAAAGGATGTTAATTGTGCATTATACATGTACAAGGTCATTCTGAAAATACACAACAACCACCATTAGAAGAATACCCTATACTAGAGCAGTATAAGAATGTATTTCCATAGGAAATACCAAGACTTCCTCCAAGGATGGATATTGATTTTACTACTAATATTATACATGGTGTTGTTCTAGTGTCCAAGTCCCCATACAGAATGAGTGTTCCTGAACTTGTCGAGCTGAAAAATCAATTACAGGAACTCTTGGACAAGAAGTACATAAGACCAAGTGTGTCTCCTTGGGGAGCACCAATATTATTTGCAAAAAAGGAAGATGGTACATTGAGATTGTCAATAGACTATAGATAGTTGAATAAGATGACCATCAAAAATAAATATCCTCTACCCAAAATAGATTACTTATTTGATAAAATTAGAGGGGCTTCTATTTTCTCTAAAATTGATGTGAGATCAGCATATTATCATATCAGAATTAAGGATGAGTACATACATAAGACAACATTTCGCACACATTATGGACACTATGAATTTGTAGTACATCCATTTGGGCTTACTAATGCACTTGTTACATTCATGTGTCTCGTGAATAATGTAATAAGACCATTTCTATATAAGTTTGTAATTGTCTTTATAGACGATATTTTGGTATACTCAAAGAGTAGATAAGAGCATGACCAACACTTGTAGATGATCCTTCAAACTCTAAGAGATAATGAACTATATGCCAAATTCAACAAGTGTTCATTTTACCATAAACAAATTCATTATATAGGACATGTAATATCAAAAACAAGAATTGTTGTTGATCCTGAAAAGATAAAAGCAATAATGGAGTGGCCAGTACCCAAGAGTGTAGAAGAAGTCAAATATTTTATAGGTATCATAGGCTACTATAGGAGATTTATAGAAGGATTTTCTAAGCTTGCACACGCAATCAATAATTTACAGAAGAAAGGGATCAAATTTGAGTGTTGTCAAAAGTGCCAAGATAATTTTAGCAAACTAAAACAACTTTTGACCACAACTCCAATTTTAAAATTGGTTGATCCCAATAAGGAATTCATGGTATGTACAGATGCAAATAAGGAAGGTTTAAGGGGAGTTTTGTTGTAGGATGATCATGTTATCTGTTAAGATTCAAGAAAACTGAAAGAATGTGAGAAAATTTATGCTACTCATGATCTAAAATTAGCAGCAAGAATTCATGCATTCAAAATGTGGAGACATTTTCTAATAGGAAGAAAGTTTTAGTTGAAGATAGATAATGTTAGTCTCAAATACTTATTTGGTCAACCAGATTTAAATGATAGACAAGCAAGATGGCTAGCATTTATTAGCGAATATGATTTTGAGATAACACATATCAAGGGAAAAGAAAATAGAAAATTTGATGCCTTAAGAAGAAAACTTAATCACATTTGTGCTACATCAACAATTAGTTGGTCAAAAAACTTAGTAGAACAAGTCAAAACAACTACAAATTTTGATTCAGAGTATCTGAAAATTAAATAAAAAGTTCAGAAAATTGAAAGATTAGATGAGGAGAAGAATGGTTTTCAATAGAACAACTACTTGCCACCGGAGGCAGTAATTAACCACCAAAAGCGTGGTAGATGGATAATATATGTTGTTTTTTCCCTTTTTTGTCTCATTATTCTAAGAAAGAATAGAGAGAGACTAAAGAGAAAGAAGTAGCATAAAATAGAAGAATGAGAATTGCAGCCCTGGTATCTCGGGGGGGCATTGGTTATGTAGTAGTGTCATGGTTGGGTGGAGCCAAGTTTTGAGCTATTAATTTCCTATAAGAAAAGTTTTGTATCAAGTCAGTATTTCTAACCTATTTATCTGTTCAAATAACAATAAGGAAGAATTAGATATTGCAAATTGAGTAATTTATGAAATTTATGAAATTTGCAGTGTTATGTTTGTTTAAATATTGTACAAAATGACAAAGTATAGAAATACTCTGCTATGAAGGATTCTGAACTGGTATAGGAATCAAATAGTCATGAATCTATAAACATTGTATAGAACATCATTCTTTTAATTATAACTTGTTTGTTTAAACATATGGAAGTGAGTGAATATGAATGTTAATATATATATGAGTGTGTATGGGTCCATTTTGTTAGAGATGGAAGGGAGCCTATTTATCCTATAATTTAAGAAAAGATGGTTTAGAAATGTTTATATTTAATAATGGTATAAGAGAAAACTTTTATATTTCATATGAAGTTTTCTAAATCTAATAAGCCAAATTGTAGCAAAATTGTGTTATTGGTAAGAGACCCGAGTAGAGAATAAATTATAGACAGATTAGATAGATTTGTTGAAAAATAGTGAAGAATTTTGAGAGAGAATTATTTTCTACTACATAGGATTAAATTACATGTAAAGTATGGATATAGAAATTTAGACTCTTTTACATATTGAAAGAAGAACTAAGAGTCTGCAATAAAATCCTTTGTGATATTTATAAACCTTAGAATGTTAGAAAAGACAAGACGAGCGGGTCCATTTTGTTAGAGATGGAAGGCAGCCTAATTATCCTATAATTTGAGAAAAGATGGTTTAGAAATATTTATATTTAATAATGGTATAAGATAAAACTTTTATATTTCATATGAAGTTTTCTAAATCTAATATAGCGAGAAGAAAAAACAGGAAAAAGCCAAATTTTAGCTAAATGTGTTATTGGCAAGAGACCTGAGTAGAGAATAAATTATAAATAAATTAGATAGATTTATTGAAAATTAGTAAACACTTTGGAGCAAGAACTATTTTCTATAACAACGGATTAAATTACATTAAATGCAAAGTATGAATATAGAAATTTAGACTCTTTTACATATCGAAAGAAGAACTCAGAGCCTACAATAAAATCCTTTGTAATATTTATAGAACTTAGAATGTTAGAAAAGACAAGATGAGAAACAAATATAAACCCATTGTCGTAATATATATATATATATATATATATTATATATATAAACAAGGAATTTGTAAGCTTTTTATTTTGCACAAATAAAGAAGAGATTTTAACCACTATCAAATATACACAATGGATATGTACTAGTATAACAAACTACTCAAAATGAACATGTAGGGTATACAAACCCATAGTTTCCCTATTTTATTGAAAAATACAACTAAAAAAATCTGAAACCATATCTATAATATAATAATATAATCATTGTAATGATTGCCAAAGTACAATGGGTGATTTACATATAAAAGCATACATAGAAATTTTGCAGATAACTCACAAAACTTTTATGAATATGAATTAAAAAAGGAGGGAATAAACACCCTCGCAGGGAGGCTCCATATACAAAATTTAGAAGTAATTTTTTGTTTAATCTGTTATAAATCAAAATATTGTATAGACTTTAAACCTGAAAACACTAAAAATATTTTAGTTCCGAGAGAATTGTATACCTTGTAGAATACAAGGAATAAAACAAAAGAAGGCAACACTAAAATTCTGAAAAAATTGTCTTCACATGAAAGACCTTGCCTTGTGAAAGAAGAAAACCAAAGGGTTGTAGTATTCCTCTATCCTGGTAAGGAAATGAATCAATTGCTATTTAATATTAAATCCAGGAGTACCCTTGCCAACAATGTTTTACGAAAAATGAATTTCATAGACAACCCAGACATACAATACCTAGCATAAGGAAACATTGTATGGAAGTTAGTAAGTAGTAGAATATATACAAAGTTCGAAAATAAATATTAAAAAGAAAAAATTTGGTGTAAAACAAGCCATTACCTTGCATGGTAGTCGTAGCTCCTGGGTACTCTCTGTACAGAGAGGGAAGGAGTTAGAATTAGATGTAAAAAAAAATTGTTTGAATGAACAAAGTAATTTTTGTGAGAACGAAATAAAGGAGTTCATGAGATATATAAAAAAAAATCGATAGTAGTCTATAGTGGGTTATCATCATAGACAAAACCCAAAATAAGACCAATGAAAACCCTAACTGGAAAAACTTGAAAACCCTCATGAGGATTAAAAATTGGTGACAGGAATTAAAAATAAAAACCTTGTGGAATAAACACAAAAACTTATGAATTATGGAGAAGAATAAATCTTGTTGAAACCCTAGCAAATTCTAGAGTTGTTTAGGTAAAGGAATTCACAAAATGACGAATAGGGAGATTTAAACACTTGGGTATCAACGAAAAATGCTTACCAAGCTATTACGACTCCCAGTGACGGTAAGGAAATGAATAAGTCATTCTTTAATATTAAGTCTAGGAGTACCCTTGCCAACAATGCTTTACAAAAAATGAGTTGTTCATAGACAACCCAGTAAACAATGTATGGAAGTTAGTACATAGTAGAACATATACAAAGTTCAAAAAGAAATATTAAAAGGAAAATTTCGAGTGTAAAACAAGCCATTACCTTGCATGGTAGTTGTAGCTCATGGGTACTCTTTGTACAGAGAGGGAAGGAGTTATAATTTAATGATATATAGAAACATAAAATAAATATGCCTGAACAAACAGAGTAATTGTTGTGAGAACGAAACAGAGGATTTCATGAGATATATAGAAAAATCAATAGTGGTCTGTAGTGGGTTATCATCATAAACGAAACCCAAAATAAGACCAATGAAAACCCTAATACGAAAAACTTGAAAACCCTTGTTGGGATTAAAAATTAGTTACAGGAATTTAAAATAAAGACTTTATCGATAAACACAAGAACTTATAAACATTAGAGAAAAATAAATCTCCTTGAAACCCTAGCAAATGCTAGATTTCTTTATACAAAGGAATTCACACAATAACAAATGGGGAGATTAAACACCTAGGTGTCAACAAGAAATTCTTACCAATCTATTACAACTCTTAGCGATGGTTTGCATAGAGATGGATTCTAGCTTCAAGAAAAGAGAAAGTGAAACCCTTTGTTGCATTTGTAATGCAAAAATTATAAACAAAATGTTACACATAATTTAAATAAAGATCTACAAACTACAAAATCCATATATACAAATGCCAAAAGAGGAGGGATTATATAAGAACTTACCTTTGTCAACCAGGCTCGACACATTGAAGAGAAGCCACTGTTTTCATCAACATAATAGAAATTAAAAAATGTTGATGACCAGGTGGAGGGAAAACAATGATGTTAACAAAAAATCTTAGAACACCTGATGGATATTGTGATTGAAACCCTGGAAAAAAACGACAAGGTCAGAAAGAAAACTTTAGAAGAATGAATGCGATGATATGAAATTCCAACCTAGTCATTAACACCATTGTAAAACCCTAGTAAACCCTATGAAATTCCAACCTAGACATCAAGCACATCCAGTCATTGATACTGTAAGTTAAAAACACCCTGTGTGGTAGCATAAGTCGAATCCACGCATAGCATGAAAACTATCAATATATCTCAAAATTAATGTAATGTAATTTGAATGTAATATAACAGTCGGTATATATTTAATTTAATCCCACATACATAGGTAAAGTTAGAGGAGCCGAGTGGAGGAGCACTATGAAGACAACCAACCAGATCGTTTCTCTCTCTTCGGCATGACGAAATCCAACCTATAGCCAGCATGCAGGTGCTTGAAATCCAGCCTATAACCAATATGTAGGTGTGCATCCTATTTTTATGAGATTTCTATAAACCTCATGCATGTCTCTTTCCACTACCGCTAGCCATGTCTCCCCCCAGCTACACTTGCCGACATCCGAGTCTTCAGTCTAAGCGTGGCAACCTTGCATGCACTTCTTGCCTCGTGAATTCTCTAGTCCACCTACTACCTACACAGGTGTCGACTTTCCCATGTGCCTGAAATCATAAATAGATGCTTAAACCTCTATAAACTCATCTTCGACGTTTTCGGATG
This sequence comes from Pinus taeda, assembly GCA_000404065.3. Taxonomy (NCBI): domain Eukaryota; kingdom Viridiplantae; phylum Streptophyta; class Pinopsida; order Pinales; family Pinaceae; genus Pinus; species Pinus taeda. Next base: position 151,549 of record APFE030099324.1, on the reverse strand, counting down.
GTTTTCGGCTCTGCGCACACTTGCGCGGGGCTTGTTTTTACCACCAGCTTGAATGATATCACTCTGATCCTTCATTGCTCAAATAGTCCATTGTTTCCCTGTGCCCTGAGGCTTTACTGGTGGTTTATGCACCATTTTCAAGCCTTCTGGTTTTGTTTTGCTGTCGATTCTTGTGGCGCTCTTCCCTCGGTTCTTGCTCGGTAGAAGGTCAGTGTTTCAAATATCCTATTCTTATAAAGAATATAGTTAGATGCATGAAATTTCAAAATCCATAGTTTATTTATATTACAGGAGTGTATATGCAATATTTTAAAACGTTTTATTATACTCCTTTCCTGGTATTTTTGGGTTAGTATTCAGTTTCTGGGTTATCATTGAAACTTTTATCCTAGTTAAATGGTATATATATGCGTGGAAGGTTTTAACTGTTATCGCCTTCCATGTTCTGGCCCATCTCTTCCAAATGGTTTTGGACGTCATTGAAAAATATCAGGAAACATTTTATTGTTTACAGACCATGCACTTATTTTCGATTGAACATAGGCCCTTGGTGGTGCATCTATGAAATCTGTTGTTGTTGTATTGTGTGCTCGAGTACATCCTCATGAACTGTATGTTTCACCTGTTTGAGTCTCCTCTGGTTTTTCCGTCGCCGGGCTAACTCAATTCCGGCTATTCGGTGATGACTGCATTTAATTGAGTTTTCAATTTTCTGAGCTCCGCAGGCCATCATTCCATTTTCTACCTATCCCTCTACATATAGGACTTCCATGACAATTGTTTCTTAATCTTTATTTGACTATTTTTAGTCATTTTACTCAATCCTTTCCACTTTTTATTAATACCTGGAGATATCTTGTCCTTTTTGTGCTATCTCCTCGTTAATTGGCATGCTCTTTCGGGGATCTGTGTCGACTTTTTTTCAAATCTTGATAAGAGACGAAATCCCGAGGTGGCTTTCATATCTGATATAAGATTTATTTGCCCTGTTTTGACCCGTGTCTCTTTTATTTCCCTGTCCTATCATCCTTTTGGTAGATGGGCTTTTACTAAATCTAAGATGGACATTCTTCACGTGGAATTCGACACGTCGAATCTAGTAAAAGCGGCCATGGAAGCAGAAGCTATACATTTTGGTACTATTAAAGCATCCACCTCGCAGTCCAGGCTGGCTGAACACCTGCAAAATTCCCATCATGTTCCTGATCCGGGCGCTGATATTCCCTTTGTTCCCCGTAGCAAACACAATCATCGACCTACTAAAATCACCCCCCCTCCCTCTGCTATTTGTTTGGATGGTGTTATGCTTGTTGACCATATTGCAAGCCTGCAATCTCGTGCCTTAATTGGGAAGTGGCACTTCCCCGACATGGATGATGTCCATATTAGAAAATGGCTTGGAGCTTGATGGCACCCTCTCATTGGTTACACTCCTACCATTGTCCGTCTGATGAAAGATTGGTACAGCTTCCATTTCTTGAAAGTTAAAGACCTTAATATCATTTGGGGCCTCCCATGGGTGCACAAGCAGAGTTTCTTGGCTCTCCACAAATGGTATATATGTTTTGACCCTCTCAGTAACACCCCTCAGAACAATTTTATATGGGTCAAATTACATGCTTTGCCTATTGGACTGTGGACGAAGGAATATTTGTCCTTCATTGGAAATGCTATCGGTAAATTTGTTTACGTTGACCCCAGATGTCTAGGTGCTAAAGACAAAAGGGTTGCCTGGATACTGCTTGAGAAAGACTATAGAGGTGGTTTTCTTGACGACATTGATCTTCTCTAGGGTGATTTATCTGCCTATCAAAGGCTTGACTATTAGGGCGTCCCTTTTAGGTACTCCCTATGTCACAAAACGGGACACCTAAAAGACAAATGTCCTCATTTTCTGCAAGGAAAGGTATGGAAAAAGGAATATAGGGTGAATCATAAATCTCAAGACACGGCTTCGCCACACCATAGCGAGGACAATGGAAATTGCAACTACAATAGTGTTTCTCCTTCAGCGAAAATTTTCTCTCCGACCTACTACCACAATGTTCCCTATTCTCGGAAGCAATCGGGGGATCTGGTCCATCAGCCTTTCCTCTCGCCCAGGCCACAAAAATCTTCCTCCTTTTCTTTACAGCGGTCGAATTCCATGGAAAATCTAAACGATGTGGAAGCTATTGTCTTTTCACCGCAACCTCCTCCTCCCGAACCATCTCAAGGTATACCTGTCATTTCCCCATCTCTTGTGCCCAAAGCGTGCTACCCTTCCCAATAGAATATTGACATTCAAATTATCCCCTCTTCCTCCTCGTCCCCTGTCAAATATGGACGCTCCCCTATGAAAGCTTCCCCATCTTCCTCCATTCTTATTACTCCGAATCGCTCAGTAATATCTTCCAAGGGAAAAGCCCCCATGACCATTGCTTCCGCCCCTGCCTCACCTTTCCCATCTCCCTCTAACTCTATTGGCAGTGATCTCGACATGCTTCTACAAAGGGATTCTCTTTGCTTGCTTCCCCTAACTATTCATAAACCCCGAGAATCTTCTTCTCCAGTCATCAGTCCTAATTCGACGAAGAATATCACTGTTCGTCGAAAACAAAACAGGGGCAGTAGACATTTTAGGGGGAGAAAAGGCATTCCTAATCTGAATTATCAGGAATCCTCCCTTGTTGACATACCCATTTCTAATTTTACTGAAATCGGGCCTCTTAGAGTAGATTTTCCCGAGAAGAGTCTCAAATGATGAACATTCTTTCTATCAACATAAGGGGTCTTGGAGCTGACCTTAAGTTTCTAGCTCTAAAAGATTTATTTTTTTCTTCTCCCTACAGGATGATTTTAATACAGGAAACCATGCACGACAGATAGGACACTATCTCATTCTTCAGGCGTATGCTTCCATCCTGGTATATTGCGGCAACGGAGGCGGCTGGTCTTTCCGGAGGATTAGCGGTGCTCTGGGATCTAAAATGGGTCTCTGCAAAAACATTCTGATGCCTTGGGGGAATCTTGATTATTGCTAAACATAGAGGGTGTGCTGACCGATTCCATATACTAAATGTTTATGCTCCCTACAAAGACAGATTTTCTTATTGGAACTATTTTCTTGCCTCCAGTATTATGGAGATTGAATTGTTCTCATCGCTGGTGATCTAAATTGCACTTTGGGACTGGACGAAGTTTGGGGGAAAGGGAAAAAAGCTGACTCGATCGGGGAGAAAATCAGAGAAGCGCTGCTACAATACAACTTTGTAGACATTTTCCCAAAGTCTTTGTCACCCACATGGGACAATGGGAGGTCGGGAGAGGCCTATATTTCTAAAAGACTGGACAGGTTCATCATGCATGAAAATTTGTTGAAGAAATTTGGCATCCCGAGCTCACATACCCTCCCAATTTTTATTTCTGACCACCGTCTGATAACACTGCAGTGGGTGGATCAAAATTCGCGGAAAAGCTATCATTTCAAATTCAACAGAATTTGGCTTGAAGATGAGTCCTTCAACAACATTGTCCATGATGCTTGGCTATCTAGCAATCCTACAATTGGAGTTTCTCCATCAGAAAATTTGATTGGTAAAATGAGGAATCTTTGATCAAAAAGTAAAAGAGTGGCAGACCCTGAAAAAACAATCAAACTGTATAGAGCTTCAAAAGATTAAAAATGAATTAAAAAACATTGCCAGTGGTATGCCAACCCAATTCATTCCATGGAGTATCCGATCTCGGATTTGGGAACTTGAAAAAAAGAAATATAAGTTACTAAAAATTGAAGAAATGACATGGTGGCTTAAAAGTCGTGCCACTTGGCTAAAGGAGGGAGATAAAAACACTAAGTTCTTTCATCGTTTTGCAAGCAAAAGACGTGCTACCAATTCTATATGGAAAATCAAGAGTGAAGAGGGAAATATTCTGCACACTCACGAAGATATCTCCAAAGAAGTTGTCAAACATTTTCAGAAGGCATATAAACGGGATGAAAACAGAGAGATAAATGATATAATGTGGGGCATCGAACCTTTCCCATGTATGTTCGATGAAGAAGAAAATGACAAACTTTTTGTTGTTGTATCAGAGGAAGAACTACTTGTTGTAATGAAGTCTTTTAAAAAAGACAAATGTCCTGACCCTGACGGTTGGACTATCGACATTTTCATCCATTTCTTTGACATGATGAAAAGCGATATTTTGGGGATGGTGGAAGAAACTAGAATGAGAGGTAAAATTGATCACTACATTTCTTCTACCTATATTGCATTGATCCCAAAAAAAAGGGACTCCCTTACTTTTTCAGACTACAGACCTATATCTTTATGCAATACCATCTACAAAATCATCTGAAAAGTTATAGTAGAAAGAATCTGTGGCAATCTCTCAATTCATCTCTCAAAAGAACAACATGGTTTTCTAAGTGGCAGGAACATATTAGAAGCAGTGGCTATTTCTCAGGAAGCTTTACACTCAATGCAAATAAAAAATATAGGAGCTACCATTCTTAAAACTGATCTAAAAAAAGCCTACGACTGTCTAGACTGGAGTTATCTGAGATGTCTTCTTATTAAGATCGGGTTAAATGAACAATGTACTAATTGGATCATGGCATGTGTGGAAGGAGTCAACTTTGCCATACTCATTAATGGACGTCCCACTTCATTCTTCTCGGCTAAAAGAGGTCTTCGTCAGGGCTGCTACCTGTCCCCCCTTTTATTCATACTTGTTATGGATACCCTTAGTCTTCATCTGAAAAGAGTTGTAGATGCGGGGAATATTTGTCCTCTTTCCATATCCAGAGGTAGCTCTTTTACGCATAGCCTTTTCCTGGACGATATTCTACTGTTTTCTATGCTTTGTAGACAAACTTGGCATATTATGCACGAGATATTACTATCCTTTCAAAGGGCAACATGCTTATATATAAACGAAGAAAAATCAACTTTTCACTATGGAAAGGTTAATATGGATGATATGGAATATATCTCTCAACTATACAAGATTCAGGCAGTATCTATTAAAGAAGGTATGAAATACTTGGGTTATCAACTAAAACCCACGGGCTACACCACATCTGACTAGTCATGGATCATCAATAGATTCTACGAAAGAATGTCAGGATGGGAATTTAAATGCTTATCTTTAGCTGAAAGAATGATTCTCTCACAATTTGTACTTGCACAATTTCTGTTTATTGGGCTCATCTGTACTACATTCCTTCAGCTATCATAAAAAAATTAAACAGCTTAATGGCCATCTTTATCTGGGGAGGATGCAAGGAAAAGAGGAAATTCCACCTTACAAAACTTATTAACATCTCCTTCCCTAAAAAAATGGGAGGTTGGGGCATGATGAATCTACGTCTCTTTGGCTTGGCACTATTATTCAAATCTCTATGGCGAGCAGTTTTTGGAAACAGTTTATGGAGCCACGCTATTAAGATGAAATATCTTAGGAATGAAGATGTCTTTTATTGGTACAGGAACAAATTTATCGGTTCCTCTCAAGGATCGGCTATTTGGAGGAGCTTTCAAAAGGTTCTTCCTTTCTTCTACAGGAATCTAATATGGAAATTTCAAACAGGAAACAACATTCTAATTGGCATTGATGCAATTATGGGTGTTGAGGTGGAATCCCCAATCGCCCCACAACTTCTTACACTCCTTCATCAAAAAGGTATATTCTACTGGGCACAAGGAATTCAAGGATGGCAGGGTGTTATTCCTCGATGGAAATCAGCTACAGAGCTGGGCCTAGATGAAACATTGGCTACCCAATGGAGCAAGGTTATTTGGGCAATGAAAAATGTTGGGATTTTCAAAACAAAGGATAGCGATAGCATTGTATGGCAGGTGAAGAAAGGCAGGTCTAATGTTTTAGTTAGATATTTATATATTTTATATATATATATTATATATATATATTTATATATATATATATATAATATATTATATATATATATATTATATATTATATATTATATATCTCCTTGATAAAAGAGCAAATGGAGGCCTCCCAGAAACTATTTCCCAACACTCTATGGAAATCTGGCTGTCCTCTAAAAATTATTCTTTTTTCATGGTTAGTCTATCATAATAAAAATCTTACATGGACAAATCTACAGAAAAGGAACTGGCACAGATCAGCCATATGCACAATCTGCCTATCTGATACAGAAGATAACATGCACATTTTTCTTAATTGTCACCTAACTCAGATCCTATGGAAGCAGCTGGCTTCTCATTTTGGTTTTCCTATAATATCTCATTCCTCAATTATGGATGCATATGAATGGTGGGGTTCACAGAAAATCGCTTGGCGACCCATTCCACTTATTGTTTTCTGGTTCATATGGAAATGGAGAAACAAAAGGATTTAAAACTACAAGGAGGAATTCGGGCATATATTTGACAAGGTAATTCCCTATTATTTATCTATCCTCCCATACATTCCACAACAATTGAAGCAACACACTAGTGTTTCAGCCCCACAACAACATATCATTCCACGGGCTCATTTTGATGGTGCAGCAAAAGATGGCAAATGTTCATGTGGGGTCTACATTTGCATTTCAAATGACCTTCAATACTCCATTTTTTGGAATGGTGGCCTTGGAACCAACAACAAAGCTGAGGCCATGGCTCTACATGGTATGCTCTTATTCTGCTCATTTATGGATATCGGCCCAATCAATATCTTTGGTGACTCCAAAATCATCATAGAGCATGTTAATGGAAAACAATCTATAAAAAACGACAGTCTTTCTGGATGGTTGGGCAGGATTTCAACTCTATGCAAGCCTTCACTATTCCCTATCACACATATAAAACGTCTGCAAAATGAGCTAGCGGACGAACTATCAAAGAAAGGTCTGCAGTCTCCATGTGGTATGTGGCATCTGAGCATCACTATAGAAAATAGCACATACTTCATTCAGCCTTTCTCTATGCCAGGTATATAGTGTCGACTTTAATCTGGTATGTTTCATGATCCTGTACATATATACAATGTCTTATGGCCAGGTAGTACTTTATTTTGTATGGATATTATTTCTGCATTAGGTCATACTTGATCTAACAAAGAAAGATGTATATACTAAAAAAAAAAGAAAAGAAAAAAATAAAAATAAACAAAAAAACAAAAAAAATAAAAAACAAAAAAACAAAAAACAAAAAACAAAAAACAAAAAACAAAAACAAAAACAAAAAACAAAAAAGAACAAAAACAAAAAACAAGAACAAAAACAAAAACAAACAAACAAACAAACTGGGTGCCATCCTACTTCCTTACTGATGGGGAAAAAATTCCTCACCATAATGTATATGCTTTCTTTTATATATAATATAAAGACTGTACAGCTTTTTTCTTCTGAAAAAAGGTAAGGTTAGAAGTAGTGCCATTTAAATAGCGACGTAACTTGTCATAATTACAGGAGTTGTAACCATATGCGTAGTGACCGATCAAGGAGTTTAAACATGGCATATGGGCTCCCTTATATACAGAAAATGAGTTAGGTAAATACATATGTATATATGTTTGTAGAGTTATTATCATATGTGTAGCACAGACTTTTAATAGTGTAAAGTTTTCATAAAACATCGGGTACAATAGAATGGTGAAATCACATTGTGGTAAACATTATCATAAACTCAATGGAATGTATTCCTTTTTATGTATCAATAAAGTTTGAATGAGCAAATATGTCATAAACTATTAAATGATGATGGATATTTATGTTAAATATTAAATTTGTGTGGATGAATGGAGAAAAATGAATATAACATTCACCAAGTAAAAAAAAAGGTTAAATGATGGTTAATTAGAATACTAAGCGATTGAAGTTGATATTACCTACTCATTTGGAATTAAATAATATTTTATTATTAGGAAACTAAATGAATTAAATAGTATTTTACTATTAGAAACTAAAATCCCTGAGAATGGAAAGAACCATTACCAAGTGAATGAAGAAGTGGTTCACTAGTTCTATGGTTAATATTATTATTATTATAAATAAAAAGAAAAAAAAAATCATAATCATGAGGGTCTTTACAAATGTGTCTTTCCATTAAGTAAGGGCGCCATTGCTTTAGGGCATGTAGTATTGCCAACATTACCTTCTCATAAATAGGTTTGTGTAAATACTTTCTCTTGATTGGATGACTTTCAAAAGCAGTGGGTCTTCCATCTTGCATTTTTTTTCCCAGAAAGAAAAATCGTAATTTTCATTATCAAAGAAATTTACATGTTGTAGATGCCCTTGGCATATGCAGTAAAGAGACCGTAGTCATCTATGAAATGTTGCAAAACTGATAAAAACTTACAAAAATCCCATGTTCGGATATACTGATAAAGTTCATATACATAAATGTTTACATAGCCAGAAAAAACTGTTCATAAATATTAACAAAAAAGTGTTGTAGCTAGGGCCAGTCTACCCTCTGTAGAGCATGGTCTATATATGGTGTATGGTAGTATTGATAGACCTGTGCAGGGGTGTGTTCTCTGATCAACCATTCTCCTTGAGGATGATTCGTTGCCTTTCTTGAAAACCTGTCTGCAGCTGCATTGTGTTCCCTATAGATATGAGTGCAAAAAACAAGATCAAATTGTGATTTTAAAAATAAAACATCATCCAGTATTGTTCTGAGCGAAAAAACATGGCATGTAGTAGTGTAATTGAACTAGTTTATGACCATCTTAGTGTCCCCAAAGATGTGTAGTTGTCTGCAGTTTTTGGAAGTAGCAAAATGTAACAGGTGGCGGAGGGTCATGAGTTCCGCAAAATTGTTAGTGCCATTTCCCAGCCCCAGACTGATATGGTAGTAGTGTGATTCGGATATGTGAAGAATGATGCCACCACCACAACCTTGATCTTGGGCTGCACCATTGAAATAGGCCCAGGGTTTCCCTCTATCTATGACTTCAGGTGTAATGTGCCTTGTCCGAGTGACTTGTGTCTCCTCTGGGATTTCGAGGTAGCTTTTACAAATCTTTGGAATAATCTGAGCCCATACAAGTTGTTTCCCTTCAAAAATAATGTTGTTTTTGCAAATCCAAATGTGCCAGGACACTATGAGAAGCAAGTTCCAAGCTTTTGGGAACGTTGCAATGTCCCACCAGTTGTTCCAGGCCGTATTCATATCATCCCCGGACCATGAATAAGTTATCTTAAGAATCTGAAGGACTTGTGCCTAGACATGCTGAGAAGTTGGACAAGTAAGGAATAGGTTATTGGTAGTTTCCTCATCGTTTTTGTAGAGAACACACCATGCAGGTCCCGGGAATGCTCGTTTCCTTAGGTTTGTTCCAGTTGGAATTTTGTCCGCAATGATATTCCACATTAGTAATCGGGAATGTGGAGGACCCTGTAGCTTCCAGGTATTTTGCCACCAACTTTTTAGTACATCAGGTTTGTGTCTAGCATGTATTGATATGTATCCCTCCTTTCGGGAGTAGGTTCCATTTTGTGCTAGTCCCCAGAGCAGCTCATCAGGCTCGTCCCTTAATCTAACGTGAGATTCTGATAAGGCTCTCAAATAGGTCCCCCACTCCAAGTGCCATTGAGCAGGGATATCTAATGTCATCTCTGATAGCCAAGCTTGTTGATATACATATGTGTTTTGGGGGTCCCCTATATGTGTTATATAGTAGATATCCTTTTGGTTCAGGTTGACAATCAGGTACGGTGGGAGTAAGTGAGAGTTCCCGCATCCAATCCAAGGGTCTATCCCAATATGAGCAGACACACCATTGCCAATCCTCCATGTGAGTCCCCTTCTAATAGTGGGGAGGGTATTTAACACTTCCCTCCAGATGAGAGAAATACCCTTCCTGTTCCAAGTTGTTAATCTTAACCAATCTTATATTGGGGTCAGCCAAATGTATTTGTAAATGATCACTTATGACCAAAGGCTCCTTTGCTTCAGGAGAAGCAATCCTAGTTTGGCTGCAAGAGCCTGGGTGAAGGCAAATAATTTTTTTAATCCCCACCCACCCCATTTTTTGGGGATAGCAATGCTGCTCCATTTGACCCAAGCATATACTTTTCCCTCTTTATTCCCTTTCCATAAGAAATTGCAACATATTCTCTATATCCTTTGTATAATTCCTTATGGGATCCAAGCCAGGGACATCTAATAAACCAGTGTGGCTTTGAGGACAGATTTAATAAGCACCAATATGCCAGCCCTAAATAGTAGTGTATGGCTCCATATATTTAATCTTCTTTCTATCTTTGTGATCAACCAAGTCTAGTCTGCCATTTTGTATCCATTTGATTTTATCCTAATCCCCAAGTACTTCAATCCATCCTTCAGGGATTGAATTTGAAAAGGGAAGTTTTGAAGAGCAAGATTGGTTTCTTGTTAATTACATCTTGATAGGGAGATGGTGGATTTAAATTGATTAATCTTCATCCCTGTGGTAGAGTTGAATAACCTCAGTATCCCTGTGAAGGTATTTATGTCATGTATGCCCCCATCTAGAAATATGAGGATGTCATCAACAAAAAGGAGGTGAGTCAGCGTGCATTGGTATGTTATTTTGAGTCCCTTGAGACGCCCTGCACTCTTTTTTGAGGCAATCTTTCTGTTGAGTCCATCCATGACCAATAGGAAAAGTAGGGGGGATAGGGGGCATCCTTGTCTGAGTCCCCTTTCAGCTCAGAAGTAGTAAGAGGGAGTTCCATTAATTAAGATTGCAAAGGAAACTGAAGCAATACAACACATGATCCATCAGATGAATTTTGGGGGGAAGCCCAAATGAGTGAGCAACATCCGGAGATATAGCTAGTTGACCCGGTCAAAAGCCTTTAAGAGATCATTTTTTAACACCATTCATTTGAGTTTCTTCAGTTTGATAGAGTGGAGGGCCTCTTGTGTCGTGCTATTGGCTTCGTGAATTTTACGGTTTTGTAAAAAGGCAAACTGTTTCGGGGAGATATGATCTGATAGGATAGGTTTGATACAAATAGCTATGATCTTAGCTATGATTTTATAGAGGTAGTTGTAGAGGGATATAGGTCTGAAATCATTAAAGGATAGAGGAGAGTCCAGTTTGGGGATGAGGGCTATGAAGGTGGAGTTTATAGGCTCATGTCTTCTACCCAGGATACAGCTTTCTTCTACTACAATAAGTAGGCCAGGTCCAATGATATCAAATAAGGTGAGGTAGAACTCCACTAGCCATCCATCTGGCCCCGAAATTTTATCTCTTTTGAAGCATTTCAAAGTGCTCTCCAGTTCCCCCAAGGAGACAGGTTTATTGAGCTCCTCCAACCTTTCAGGTTCCACGAATCGGGGAAAGTACCCTGCAATGCGGATAATATCAGCTAGTGTAGCACCTGGAGGGGCTTTGAATAACTAATTGAAATGAGTAGTGCCCAACTGAGACAACTGAGAGTGAGTAGTTATCATCAATCCCTGATCCAAGGGAATCTGCCAAATCATTTTGTTGGCTTTTCTTCCATTGGAAAATTTGTGGAAGAATTTAGTGTTGCCATCCCCAGCCTGTAACCAGTTGGCCTGACTTCTGAGTCTCCAAGTTTCTTCCTAGGCCAGTAGGATCTTAGATCTCTGGGTTTCCAGCTCCAATAGTTGCAATTTTGACTCCATGGAGTTAAAGCCCCTACTGTGTTCATCCGTTAGTAAGGCTATATGGGTTTCTAAGGTAGATATGGCAAGTTCCTCCATGGCTTTTTTCTTTTTTGCCCAGTCAATGGAAAGTCGCTTGAGGTTGTACAAGTTATTGCAAAATCCTACAACTTTCCTATGCTCACTTGAAAGGGGATGGGATTTCCAGTAGTGAGAGACCATCTTGAGGTAGTCTGGTTCCTTTAACCAGGACGAATTGAACTTGAATGGAGCTCTTGGTTTGGTTATGGATCCTATCAATTCCAGGTATATAGGTGAATGGTTAGAAATGCCACCTGAGCCACCCATTGTCTGTAGTTTGTGAGAGTAACCAGAAGGTCTTCATGGATGAGATATCAATCAAGTCTTCTCCCCAAGGCTGCCTCACCAGTCCTTCTATTATGCCAAGTAGGCATCTTTTTATTCATAGGAACATCAATGAGGTCATGTTGATCTAGCAGAGAGCTCAGTTGATCCGAGTGTTTATCAAGTTGTGAGTGATGACCCCAGGATTATTCATTTCCAATGGAAAAATTAAGGTCACCCCCCAATATGGTTGAGGGAGTGATCATCGAGTTGTCTAGAAATTGTTCCCAAAAGTCCAGTCAATTTTGATTGGGGCGTATATGTTTATTATACGAATTTGTTTTCCCAATGCAGCTAAAAAGAGATCCATACCAAGGAAACCATGACCTCCCTGTTGGGTTGTGTTATATTCTTTCCATGACTAACCTACGTAGTGAATCGAGGGGTTAGAGGGGGGGCGGCAGCCCCCCTATCCGGGGGATTTGAGGGGGGCGGGTAGCCCCCCTCTACAAGGTCTGAGGCAACGCCCCGGGAAAAAAAAAAAAAAATGGACCCTATATTAGGTTGGGCGAACCTACCTATGGTTTTCGGTCCATGGTATTGGATGCTTCGGTATGTATAAATATGTATTGCAACATTGAAAGGAATATAATGAAAAATCAAGCTGGTAGTCCCGGTTTTGGAATCCAGGGGAAATATCTGTGTATATGTGTTTTATGTGTTATGCTCTCGCATTATTTATTTTCTATGTTTTAGAATTCATATGCAGGTAATTTCTATATAGGGTTAAAACCTACACTCCCCATGACGAAATCACCCTGATGGTTTAGGGGTTGATCCCAAGGGCAAGTCCCCCAGACTGCCCTGCAGCGTTTAGAGCTTGAAAGTGCCACCCAGCCATGATGCCCAAGAGGGCTTTAATGATTAGTTCGAAATACCCCAAGGTCTCCTATAGGAAGATAATATCACAAGGTTAGCTACTCAAGAGTCTCTTGAGGCCCAATTTTTTAGGGGGGCTGGCCAGGCCCCTGCAATTGAAGGAGAGCCATTTCATCGGGGAACCTTGGCAAGGGTACCTGCTACTCTAAGCACCCAATCAATGGTGTTCTGCCGACCCTGGGCAACATCATCCCCTGCAATTTGAATGGATTTGGCTAATTTGGATGGTCACCCTCTTGTGGGCTTATGGTCAAAAAGGTAGGGTGTGATACCCAGGCCCAACACATTGGGGGATCTTTGCCTTCAAGGGCGGAGATTGTAGGCATGGGAGCTCGAGGGAGTGGGTGCAGATGGAAGTGGAGACCCGTCTAAACCAGATATAATCGATGGGATAGTGGCAAAAATTGGTATCAGAGGCTCAATCGAACATGTAATGGAGGAAGTAATTAAACAAGGGGAGTGCACAGATGAATCCATAGAGACAGATAAATGATTAAAATGCAGAGCAGAGGAACAGCAGGGAGAGTTAGTGTTTATGGGAAAACTAGTGTCTTTTCGAACGACTAGCCCTCTAGGTTTGGCAGCCACCCTAGAAACAACAGTTTTAAAGCAATTCACGATTTCTTCTATGTATAATAGATAAGAGAAAGGTAATGGAACCAACCTGGAACTTCCGCTTAATCCCTTGCTTGATCTCTCTCCCCCTTGACAGAGCTTGCAACTCCTCACCATACTTATCCCGCTTGGAGAGTACTTGTAGAAACACAGTAACAAAGAACCGTCAAAGCATCTTGATCTATTATATCATAAACATTATAGCATCAGATATATAATGAACATACAACAGCATTCACAAATGATAACATTCACAATTGCACGATCATATGGAAGAAAACTTGAAGAACTTTATTAAATAGAAGGGAGAATTACAACCCAGTTGTCTGATCCAACATCAATCCCTCTTCACCTCATGAAATAACAAGATCACACCAACAATACAATGCTCTTTCCTCAATTACAAACTATCAGCACTTCCTTGCAATTCACAATATTCCAACCTCCAGATCTCTTAGATGAGGGATCCATTTATAGATGTGTGCAAGGGTGTGAGTCATCTCTGGGGTTTTGATTAGTGTCATTCCACTTGTTACATTTGGTTCCACTTGGAGATTTCTTGGATCTCTTACTCATCCCTGGGCGAATTTAGAGAGGCCAGTGTCATAGAAGAAGTTTCTAGAAGTTTCCATGACCAACCACCTAGCAAACTGTCTTGGACATTTGTCCATCCTCGCCCATCATACCCTATAGAAGGCCTAATCAGTATGCATCGCACCTGAGCAGTGTACCACTCAATATGCATAACACCCGGCCAGTGTAGCAGTCAGTATCGTTCAATTTAGGCCATTTCTGGATGGTTTTTCAGGTGGAACTTTTGGGGAATGATGTAATCAGATGACCATGTTCTTTTGGGGTATGAAACAACTCTTTTAGGAGTTGATGAGCCCTAGTTTATCGACATATAAGTTTGGGGTTGAAGTGCCCAAATATGTCTATAACAGTTGCCCCCTAAAGCATGAAGTCGTAAATCTTGATGTCGGGTGAAATGCTTTATCATGAGGATCTGAGGTTTCAAACTGGAAAGTGACCTGCATAAGTTGCAATATAATACATCATCATAATATAATTTTTCATGATCTAGCTAAGGTAGGATTCCCATGCTCAGCTTTATAAATTCATTTCTTGTACATAGATTAGATGATCATCGGCAGATGCAAACTGATGATTCTTCAAATGTAGAGTCGTCATCCTTGGTTCGGATGACCATCTGTGCAGCATCTTTGTACATTTGATGTTTTTATATCCCTGAATATATCACAGCCTAGATGGATGAAACTAGATCCGGGGTCTTCAAACTCGTTCAATCGTCACTCGATGTACAAGTCAATCCATGTGAAGAGATGTTCTGAAGTCGAACATGGAAAGACATCGCCTGATTACCAGCCAATAATGTGAGCAAAGGGATACGGTCATGACAGAACACAGGAACAACTTCTCCTCGCCAACAGGGGTACCACCTAAGTTTCAGGTGGGCAACAAAGTCTGGTTGCATCTGCAGAGAGAACACCTCACCAGAACCCATCAGAAACTCAGACCACTCCGACATGGTCCTTACAGCAGTACCAAGGCTATGGGGAATAATGCTCTGGAGCACGTCATTCATCCATTCCTTGGCCTGCATCCAGTGTTCAATGTGGACCATCGTCGACCAAGCTTCCCACCATTTCTGGACACATCAGAGATTGCAGGACAAGTTCAGAGGATGGAGGAACTCAACGCAATGGGGACCATTGCTTCCTAAGGGGGGAGGAATGATCCAGGTGGATGTTGGTGGCCACCCACCTATCCCATTTGGACACCCACAATTGTCTCTTTCAGCATTTTCAGTTTCCTTAATTATAGCACAACTTACTATTTTTAGCAGTTTCTCGGGTCCTGAACTTCCGGAGCCGTTTTGAGGCCCTAAACGACATTTTTTGGGGAATCCGGGGGCAACATGGATCCATGCGATGGACCGATGTTTCTTGTTCCAACAATGGTAGTTCTCGAATAGATCTTTCTAACGAGCTATCATACGGGTCAAACGGAGATCGTATGCCAAAGTTACGACCCTGGGAAATTGATGTACCAATTTACCCGAAACGGGGCCCACAATTTGGCGTTTCATCTTCTAAGGGTCGGTTTTGGAAGGTGAAGGGTTTTCCATTGTTTCTCAATAATAAATAGGCCTTCGAGCCTCATTGTAACACAGTTCGGAATAGTTCAGAGACATGTAGCCACACATCTCTTCTCAGAGATAAGCTACCATCGTCCTCGCTGGTTTTGCCATTAATGAAATGAAGTGTTATTTCCGCTGCATCTCTTTATTTATGGTTATTGCATCTTTGTATTTATGGTTATCTTTGTAATCTATTGCGTTCTTGTTTAAATCCGAATCAGTGGTATCACAGTGGTCTGTTTTTTTCTCGGTTTTTCTTTGCATGTCCCCGATGAGGTCAGGATATAAGGAGTTAAGGCTTGAACTGGTCGAACCTTTGCAAGACCAGCCTCGCAAATCCCGACGGCCTCCCGTGGTGGATGAGAATAAAGACGAGGGGGCAGGAGATCTTATCAAAATCTTGCTCGAAGAAGCACTCGAGCGGCAAAGGAACACGATGATGGATAGCTTTGCGCATATCCTTTAGCAGCTACCTAGAGGTGACGCATCAGCTTCCAGCAGCGACTCTGGAAATGCCACGCCCTTTAAGGTACAAGTTAATTTTGAAATCCCCATCTTCGAGGGTAAAATAGACGCAGATGCCGTAGATAAATGTTTAAATCTGCTAGATGGGTATTTCTCTGTTCATGAATTTTCAAGTCGGGAAAAGATTGTTTTCGCTCTTCTCAAAGCAGCCCCCCACGTCAAGGACTGGTGGGAAACCTACTGCGAGCAGAAGGATGAAAGCATAGGCTCACTATTTTCGGTCGCACCCACTTGGAATGACTTCCAGGATGCCATCAAGGAGCAGTACTACCCTGTCAAAAGCTATGAGGACAAATACATCAAATGGAACACACTGCGGCAGGGACGAGATCAAGATGTGCCAGAGTTCACAAACATTTTTCATACCCTTCGCACACAGTTGGGTATCAAATATTCTGAGCTTCATCTGGTACTCAAATATCGTGGCTGCCTACACAGATACATCCAGGAAGATATGGAGTTCTTGAACATCTCCTCACTCGGCACAGCATATCGATACGCTGTCAAAATCGAGCAAAAGTTCAAACAGAAGAAGCGAGACTTTGGATTTGCAAATTCGAAGCCCAAAGGACAAAGCCAAGTTGGGGTGACCCAAGACAACCCATCGAAGCCGCAAGAAAAGAACAACAGCACAAAGCCGAAGAAGGACACAGGAAAGTGGTGTGAGTTCCACAAGAGTCCCACTCATAACGCAAGTGAGTGTCGGACCAAGCAGTGGCTAGTGGCCGAGTTGAAGGCTTCCGAATAAGATGCATGTTCCGACCGTGAGCCAGAACCTGACAAGGGGAATGGCAAAGGGAAGCAAATCATTGATGCAGATCCCAGCGCCACTGTTTCCACCGCCAAGATCCAGAAAAATGAGCCTGAAGAGCTAGAGTAGGGGGAACGTATTTTCCACTCACAAATGTGGGCGAAGGGTTCTCCACAACAATTCATTGTCGACAGTGGCAGCCAAAAGAACCTCATTTCAGCAGAGGTTGTGAAGCGGTTGGGCCTACTAACTAACCACACACGCAGCCATACATTATTGGGTGGCTTCATGAAGGATGACATCTCAAAGTTCGCCAGCAGTGCCACCTTCCCTACAGCATCAAACCCTTCACAGATGAGGTATTGTGTGATGTTACACCTCTGGATGTTTGTGATGTGCTATTAGGCCAGCCATAGTTGTGGAGGCGACATGTTGTGTATGAGTTAAGGCCTCGTGCTGTCATTATTTCTTTGAATAATTCATTATATAGGATACCGGAGGTAGCCCCACCTACCGCCACCTCTTTTATCACTGCTAAGAAAGGCAGCAAGCTCATCTCACAGGCTAGGAAATTTATTTTCTGTCTTGTTCGCTCCCAAATTAAGGGGAAGATCGTTGCTACAACCATGATCCTCGCGAAGGGTTCCTCTACGCAGCAGCAAAATCAAAGGAATACGGTCATGACAGAACACAGGAACAACTTCTCCTCACCCACGGGGGTACCACACAAGATTCAGGTGGGTGACAAAGTTTGGTTACATCTTCATAGAGAACGCCTTACCAGAACCCATCAGAAACTCAGGAGACTCCGACAGTACCAAGGCTACGGGCAACAATGCTTTGAAGAACAACATTCCTCCATTCCTTGTCTTGCACCAAGGGTTCAATATGGACCATCGTTGACCATGCTTCTCACCATTTCTGGACACATCAGAGATTGCAGAACAACTCCCCAGAGACCCATCTCAGCAGAAGCTTCCTCATCTCAGGGAGGAACTTAATGCAATGGGGACCATTTCTTCCTAAGGGGGAAGGAATGATCCAGGTGGATGTTGGTGGCCACCCACCTAGCCCATTTGGACCCCAAAAACTATCTCTTTTAGTCTTTTCAGTTTCCTAAATTGTAGCACAATTTACTATTTTTAGCAGTTTTTCGGGTCCTGAACTTCCGGAGCCGTTTTGAGGTCCTAAAAGACGATTTTTGTAAAATCTGGGGGCAACATGGGTCCATGGACAAATGTTTCCCTTCCCAAAGTGGTAGTGCTCAGATAGGTCTTTCTAACGAGCTATCATACACATCAAACGGAGATCGTATACGAAAGTTATGACCCCGGGAAATTGATGTACCAATTTACCAAAACGGGCCCACAATTTGGCGTTTCATCTTCTAGGGTTAGGTTTTGGGATGTGAATGGTTTTCCATTATTTCTCAACAATAAATAGGCCTTCAGGCCTCATTGTAACATAGTTCAGAGGCATGTAGCCACCACATCTCCTCTCAGAGATAAGCTACCATCGCCCTAGCTGGTTTATTTCCATTACTGTTTGTAAGCATATTTCAATATTTTACATTAATGAAATGAAGTATTATTTCCAATGCATATCTATGTTTATGGTTATCTCTATAATTTGTTGTGTTCCTGTTTAAGTCTGGATCAGTGGGCGAAGGGTTTTCTTCGCATGTCCCCAACGAGGTCGGGATATAAGGAGTTAGGGCTTGAACTGGTCGAACCTTAGCAAGACTAGCCTCACAAATCCCGACGGCCTCCCATGGCAGATGAGAAGAAAGACAAGGGGGCAGGAGATTCTATCAAAATCTTGCTCGAGGAAGCCCTCGAGCAAAAACGGAATGCGATGATGGACAACTTTACCCAGATCCTTCAGCGGCTACCCAGAAGCGACACATCGGCTTCTAGCAGCTACTATGGAAATGCCACGCCCTTTAAGGTACAAGTTAATTTTGAAATCCCCATATTCGAGGGTCAGATAGACGCAGATGCCGTAGATAAATGGTTAAATCTGCTAGAGCGTTATTTTTCTGTTCATGAATTTTCGAGTCGGGAAAAGATTGTTTTCGCTCTTTTCAAAGAAGCCCCCCACGTCAAGGACTGGTGGCAAACCTACTGCGAGTAGAAGGATGAAACTACAGGCTCACTATTTTCAGCCGCAACCACCTGGGATTCATTCCGGGATGCCATCAAGGAGCAGTACTACCTTGTCAAAAGCAATGAGGACAAATACATCAAATGGACCACACTTCGGCAAGGACGAGACCAAGATGTGTCGAAGTTCACAAAAAAATTTCATACCCTTCGCACACATTTGGGTATCAAAGATTCTGAGCTGCATCTAGTACTCAAATACCGCGGCTGCCTACACAGATACGTCCAGGAAGAGATGGAGTTCTTGAAAATCTCCTCACTCGGCACAGAATACCGATATGCTATCAAAATCGAGAAAAAATTCAAACAGAAGAAGCGAGACTTTGGATCTACAAATTTGAAGCCCAAAGGACAAAGCCAAGGCGGGGTGACCCAAGACAACCCATCGAAGCTGCAAGGAAAGAACAACACCACAAAGTCGAAGAAGGACACAGGAAAGTGGTGTGAGTTCCACAAGAGTCCCACTCATAACACAAGTGAGTGTCAGACCAAGCAGTCATTGGTGGCCGAGTTGAAGGCTTCTGAATCAGATGCATGTTCTGACCCTGAGCCAGAACCCGACAAGGGGAATCGCAAAGGGAAGCAAATCATTGATGCAGATCCCAGTGCCACTGTTGCCACTGCCAAGATCCAGAAAAATGAGCCCGAAGAGCTAGAGGAGGGGGAACGTATTTTCCACTGACAGATGTGGGTGAAGGGTTTTCTGCTGTAATTCATTGTCGAGAGTGGCAGCCAAAAGAACCTCATTTCAGCAGAGGTCGTGAAGCGGTTGGGCCTACCGACTACACCACACACGCAGCCGTACAGTATTGGGTGGCTTCATGAAGGACTAGATCTCAAAGTTCGCTAACAGTGCCGCCTTCCCTACAACATCAAACCCTTCACAGATGAGGTATTTTGTGATGTTACACCTCTAGATGTTTGTGATGTGCTATTAGGCCAGCCATACTTGTGGAGGTGACATGCTGTGTATGAGTCAAGGCCTCTTGCTGTCATTATTTCTTTGAATAATTCATAATATAGGATACTGGAGGTAGGCCCACCTACCGCCACCTCTTTGATCACTACTAAGAAAGGCAGCAAGCTCATCTCACAGACTAGGAAATTTATTTTCTGTCTGGTTTGCTCCCAAAGTAAGGGGAAGATCCTTGCTATATCCATGACCTCGCAGCAGAAGCAGCAAAGGAATACGGTCATGACAGAACACAGGAACAACTTCTCCTCACCCACGGGGGTACCACACAAGATTCAGGTGGGCGACAAAGTTTGGTTACATCTGTAGAGAGAACGCCTTACCAGAACCCATCAGAAACTCAGGCGACTCTGACATGGTCCTTACACTAGTACCAAGGCTACGGGCAACAATGCTTTGAAGCACAACATTCCTCCATCCCTTGGCTTGCACCAAGGTTTCAATGTGGACCATCGTTGACCATGCTTCCCACCATTTCTGGACACATCAGGGATTGCAGAACAACTCACCAGAGACCCAGCTGAGCAGAAGCTTCCTCATCTCAGGGAGGAACTCAATGTAATGGGGACCATTGCTTCCTAAGGGGGGAGGAATGATCCAGGTGGATGTTGGTGGCCACCCACCTAGCCCATTTGGACCCCACAACTATCTCTTTCAGTCTTTTCAGTTTCCTAAATTGTAGCACAATTTACTATTTTCAGCAGTTTTTCGGGTGCTGAACTTCCGTAGCCGTTTTGAGGCCCTAAACGACGTTTTTTAGGAAATTTGGGGGCAACATGGGTCCATGGACCAATCTTGCACTTATCAAAGTGGTAATGCTCGGATAGATCTTTCTAACGAGCTATCGTACGTGTCAAACAGAGATCGTATGCCAAAGTTACGACCCCGGGAAATTGATGTACCAATTTACCCAAACGGGGCCCACAATTTGGCGTTTCATCTTCTGGGGCTAGGTTTTGGAATGTGAAGGGTTTTCTATTGTTTCTCAACAATAAATAGGCCTTCGAGCCTCATTGTAACACAGTTCAGAACAATTCAAAGGCATGTAGCAGCACATCTCTTCTCAAAGATAAGCTACCATCACCCTAGCTGGTTTATTTCCAATTCTGGTTGTAAGCATATTTCGGTATTTTCCATTAATGAAATGAAGCATTATTTCCACTACATCTTTGTGTATATGGTTATCTCTGTATTTTATTGCATTCCTGTTTAAATCCAGATCAGTGGTTTCAGAGCGGTCTGCTTTTTCTCTGTTTTTCTTTGCATGTCCCCAACGAGGTCGGGATATAAGGAGTTAGGGCTTGAACTGGTCGAACCTTTGCAAGACCAGCCTCGCAAATCCCGACGGACTCCCATGGCGGATGAGAAGAAAGATGAGGGGGCAGGATATCCTATCAAAATCTTGCTCGAAGAAGCCCTCGAGCAACAACGGAACGCGATGATGGATAGCTTTGCCCAGATCCTTCAGCGGCTACCCAGAAGCGACGCATCGACTTCCAGCAGCTACTCTGGAAACGCCACACCCTTTAAGGTACAAGTTAATTTTGAAATCCCCATATTCGAGGGTCAGATAGACACAGATGCCGTAGATAAATGGTTAAATCTGCTAGAGGGTTATTTTTCTGTTCATGAATTTTCAAGTCGGGAAAAGATTGTTTTCGCTCTTCTCAAAGCAGCCCCCCACGTCAAGGACTGGTGGGAAACCTATTGCGAGCATAAGGATGAAATTACAGGCTCACTATTTTCAGCCGCACCCACTTGGGATTCATTCCGGGATGCCATCAAGGAGCAGTACTACCCTGTCAAAAGCTATGAGGAAAAATACATCAAATGGACCACACTGCGGCAAGGACGAGACCAAAATGTGCCGGAGTTCACCAATCTTTTCCATACCCTTCGCACACAGTTGGGTATCAAGGATTCAGAGCAGCATTTGATACTCAAATACCACGGCTACCTACACAAGTACATCCAGGAAGAAATATAATTCCTGAACATCTCCTCGCTCGGCACAACATACTGATATGCCATCAAGGTCGAGCAGAATTTTAAACAAAAGAAGTGAGACTTTGGATCTGCAAATCCGAAGCAAGGGAAAGGTGCTCCTAAACCACAAAACAAAGGACAAAGCCAAGGTGGGGCAGCCCAAGACAACCCACCAAAGCTACAAGCAAAGAACAGCGTCGCGAAGCCAAAAAAGGACACGGGAAAATGGTGTGAGTTCTATAAGAGCTCCACTCACAACACAAGTGAGTGTCGGGCCAAGCAGTCACTGGTGGTTGAGCTAAAGGTTTCAAAATCAGATGCATGTTCCGACTCTGAGTTAGAATCCGACAAGGGGAATGACAAAGGGAAGCAAATCATTGATGTGGATCCCAACACCACTGTTGCTACTGCCAAGATCCAGAAAGATGAACCCGAAGATCCAGAGGAGGAGGAGCGTCTCTTCCACTCCCAGATGTGGGTAAAGGGCTTGCCGCTATAGTTCATTGTTGATAGCGGGAGCCAAAAGAACCTCATTTCTATAGAGGTCATGAAGTAGTTGGGCTTACCGACCACAGCACATCCACAATTGTACACCATCGGGTGGCTTCAACAAGGACGCGATCTTCGCGTGAGCCAGCAGTGTCACCTTCCATACAACATCAAGCCCTTCACAGATGAGGTATTGTGTGACATTGCTCCCATTTAAGTTTGTGATGTATTATTAGGACAACCATACTTGTGGAAGCGACATGTTGTGTATGAATCAAGGCCCTGTGCTGTTATTATTACATTGGGAAATAAGTTGTACAGGATACCAGAGGTAGCACAACCTATCGCCATCTCTTTGATTACTGCAAAACAATGCAGTAAGCTTGTTTCCAAAACCGGGAAATTTGTTTTCCTGATGATACGCCCTCAAGGAAAGAAGAAGACGGTGGCCACAGCCTCCAGACAGGGCCCCTCCACACGACAACTACAGATGGACAAGGTCGTGGAGGAATACGAGGACATCTTCACCTCCCTCGCAGGGGTTCCTCTGCATTGTCAAGTCAAGCATTCCATCGATCTAACCCCAGGTGCGCCGCTACCAAATGGACCAATTTATCGGCACTCCGTTCTGGAGAATGATGAAATCAAGAGGCAGATTCAGGAGCTCTTGCAGAAAGGTCACATACGTCCGAGTTCATCGCCTTGTGGGAGCCCGATCGTGTTGGTTGAGAAGAAGGATGGCACTTGGAGACTCTGTATTGACTACCGGGCGTTGAACAAGATCACTGTTTGTAACAGGTACCCAATCCCGTGGATTGATGACCTCCTGGACCAACTAAAGGGGGCGAAATATTTCAGCAAGATTGATTTGAAGTCAGGATATCACCAGGTACCAATTGAACCCTCTGATGTGTGGAAGACTGCCTCAAAGCCAGAAAGGGCCTTTTCGAATGGTTGGTTATGCCTTTCAGATTGACGAATGCTCCTGCAACCTTCATGAGGCTAATGGATGACATCTTGCGGCCATTCACTAACTCATTTGTAGTGGTATACTTGGATGACATTCTGATCTACAACCAGAGTTGGGAAGAGCACCTCCACCACATCCGACAGGTCCAACAACTGCGGCAACACAAGTTGTGTGCTAATTTGGAGAAATGCACTTCTGGCATGACCCAGGTTCAGTATCTGGGATACATTGTTGATGAACAGGGGGTGCATGTGGATCCAACCAAGATCCAAGTCATTCGGGATTGGCCATCTCCAACCACTTTGACAGATCTCCACAACTTTCTAGGTCTTGCCAACTTCTACCGCAGGTTCTTGTTGGGGTTTTCTCATATCACTTGGCCCTTTAGTCAAGTCACCAAGGGAGGATCCAAAGCAAAATTCTTTTCGCCTGAATCTCAACAGAAGGCATTCATAGAGTTGAAAGATCGCCTCTGCACAGCACCAATGCTCGCGTTACCAGATTTGTAACAACCATTTGAGGTTGAGACAGATGCCTCTGACTATGCTATTGGGGCAGTGTCCTTACTCAACATGGACATCCAGTTGCATATCACAGTGAAACACTTTCAGACACAGTCCGGAAGTACCCCACTTATGATAAGGAGATGTATTCCATTGTACAGGCCTGCCGACAATGGAAGCATTACATTTGGGGAAGGAAACGGTCATCCACACAGACTACCGACCTCTGCAGTTCATACAGACCCAAGGGAAATTGCAGAATGATCGCCATCAGAAGTGGTCTACATACCTGCAACAGTTTCACTTGAATATCAAGTATAAAAAGGGCAGCACCAATAATGTTGCAGATTGCCTAAGTCGACCACCGATCATGGCGCTAACCACCGTGCTCAACTCTTGCGGGCACGAGACTTCTGATTGGCCACTTCTCTACAAAAGTGACCCAGAATTTGGCCACACATACCAGACACTATTGGAG
>APFE030099324.1:92115-105056 GCA_000404065.3 Pinus taeda | reverse complement strand
AAATAGATTTTGAGTTTAGATATTTCTTCATAAAGGTCATCTTCATCTAAAGCATCCAAAAAATCATCATCTTCATAAGCCATCAGAATTCTATAGTCATTACTATTTTCATCTTCATCACTAATTGATAAACCATCGCTATCTTCATGAGTATAGTAGCTCTTCTTACTTACACTTTTTTTTCTATTCCATTTTTTCAGATTCATTCCCTTTATCATATTTATCTTTATGAAGACATTTGGCAGCATAATGAACGAATCTACCACAGGAAAAACATTTGAAAGGTATTTTACCTCTGAATCTTCTGAAACCCCGTTGAAGCTTCTTGACAAAGTTTACTTCCTCTTCTTCTTCTGAAAGATGTCCTCATTCATTGAGTTCTTCTTTTCCTTTTGCTAAATCTTTAAATGCAACTTCTCTCATATCTGATGGACCTCCTTTTCTCATCTTAAAAGAAGTTAAGATTTCATGCAGCCGTGTCATAGTAATAGTTTGTAGATCCTGCTTTTCTTCTATGGCAGATACTTTTGATTCAAACTTAACAGACAAGGATCTTAAAACTTTTTCAACTAAGGTAGCTTCCTTCATCCCTTCACCCAGATTATTCATGCAATAAACAATCTCATCTATACGTAAAAAGTAACTAGTTATATTTTCATCATTGTGCATCTTGAGAGTTTCATATTGAATTCTGAGAGTTTGTAGTTTAGCACATTTTACCTGAGAGTCTCCTTCGTAGATTAGAACAATTTTGTCCCATATTTCTTTGGCAGATTTGAGTTGCATAAATTTGACAAACTCTGATTGTAACAAACTTCCCAATAATGTATTGACAACCTTGTCATTGGTTTCATATTGCTTTTTACCTACCGTATCTATAGGAATTGTTGCTGGAAATGTATATCTTCCTTCCACAGTTTCCCAAACATCTGTTCCAAGTGATTGAAGATAGGTTGTGGTTCTTACCTTCCAATAAACAAAGTTTCTCCCATAAAAGATTGGTGGTCTGATGGATCCCCCACTTCCTTGATTACTCATGATGATGGATCTTCCTTCAAGCAATCAAGCTTCTTCTGAAGGACCTGCTCTGATACCAATTGTTGGAAATAATACTCAGAGGGGGGTGAATCAGTATTATTAGATCAATAATTTACTTTTCAAAACTGATTTGTATATGCTACTTTAGTTTAGTGAACTAGCGTGTATATGAAACTATACTTAATGCAACCAGTGTATATGCAGATATCTTTTTATTTACCCAATTATCATGCATTGAACTTTAACCAGTATATGAGGAATTCATTATACAGTGCAGTAAAAGTAGAATAAATCATCACACATAAGCAACACACATGAACACCAAGATATAAGGTGGAAACCTAATTTTGGTGAAAACCACATGTTGCTGTCGTCTCTATCTTCTTTTAATAATAAGAAAAATCTA
Source organism: Pinus taeda (assembly GCA_000404065.3). Taxonomy (NCBI): domain Eukaryota; kingdom Viridiplantae; phylum Streptophyta; class Pinopsida; order Pinales; family Pinaceae; genus Pinus; species Pinus taeda. The sequence goes on along the minus strand of APFE030099324.1, from coordinate 103,612 downwards.
TTTACAATTTTTGTAATGGTGTAGTCTTATACCAGTACGCAAGCTTCTACCTGCAGAAGGGTGCAACCTTCTGTCATTCTCCATATTCTACTGGAAGGAAGCTACAACCCCCTAGATCATGTACTAGCTTATATGTTTACTAGTACGTAGGTGCTGGCCGACAGAAGGCTACATCCTTCTCTTTTCTTCCAAAGGACCACATTTCATAAATTTTTAGACTAGATCCATCAACAACATCATTCAATCATCAAATATATCTGCATCAACCAATCTCCTTTTGAAAGAACCACAACTGAATAAATAAATCACTTTGACAACCCAGAATTTTGTCACCAAAATACAGTAACCAGAACCCAAGCCAGAACCCAAAACACTGCAACAACAAACATAAGCAACTAAAACATATTTTATAAGGTATACGCTACTTCCATGTGTCGAACCTGCATGCATACACGCTTTCCTCAAAGCGAACCAGCGTACAGATCTGCAAATCAAATTTATGATGTATACGCTGCTTTAATGTGTAGAACCAGCGTGTATACGCTTCTTTTCTAAAGTGAACCTCTGTATAGATCTATAAATGACAATTTAAATATTACAACTATTCTAGACTTCAGTCATACCTAGATCATCATATTTATAGACTACAACATGCGCCAGTTATTCAGATACATGATCCAACCTTATAAAGATAATTCACTTCAAGAATTAAGATCCTAATACATCATTCGATCTTATCCTTCATCAAACGCTAAGGTTCACCCTTGGTTTAGATCAAGCATAGCACCATAAGCCAATAACCTGCATATTAGATCTCACACTAAATCAAATATTCGATACTTGCACAAATTGGCATAATGATCTTCTCCTCCTTTTATAGTTTATAGGCCTTTCTCAATACCATGGACCAAAACCACTTAGGACCAATATCTTGGACCAAATACCTAGGGTCAATACCTCAGACCCGATACCTTAGACGAATACCATAGATCAAAATACCATGGACCAAATACTTTGGAACAAAAACTTAGTTTTCCAAGGTATGCGCACTTTTCCTTTTGTGAAAGTGCATGTGTACGTATACGCGACTTGTATAAAGGGAACCTGCATGTATACGCGGCTTGGCCAATGGTGAACCTACGTATACCTCTCTTTCTTCATTTTGTGAAGTCTGATCTGTAACTCTGTGCTATTAACCTGTTGTACTATGATATGTCATCTGAGTGAGTTGCCATCAAGGACAACACCTGTGTCATAATGCCAACAGTAAGGGCACCACAATAACAATAGCGGGCTTCTATAGGGCACAACAATCAAAATAAGGGGGCTACATTAATAACAATGAGGGAATAGTGGGATTCTATGAGGCACAACAATAACAATAAGGGGGCTACACTAATAACAATGAGGGAATACATTAGTATTATAGGGACATATCATAATCATCATGAATAAAAAATTGTACAAGAAAAGATAATTTATAGCACAAAAGGATCTTTTTTTTAGACGAAAAAAGAGAACTTCCATTCAAGAAAGACAAATTTTTACATATTTTTGATTCTTTACGAGATAGATTGAACACAAGAGTAAGTATGCATCTGTCTCGTGACAAAATCTATTGTGTTATCAAGTCATCAATCCAAAGAGAGAAGAGATACATCATTGAAAATAGAAAAGAAGGAAATCATAAACATGGGAAACTAACAAAAAACCATTAAGTTCAATGCAAAAATGGAAACAAAAAAAACCAGACATAGGGGAGGGAACCATATCTAAAAAAAAACCCTGTCATTGCTCTGGCCACAAGAAAAGAGTTCAAAAATAGAAACCTAGGGCAGAGGGAGAGGCGGAGAGTGGAAAGAGAATCTTCCTCTGAATTTTGTTCCCAGTAGACATGCTTGAAATAGATTTACGGGATGAGAGGCAGTAGATTCTTAATATGTAGCAACCAGTTGCAAAGATCAGAGACATTAGGAAACCATATGCCTTTCACCCAGTTAATCATAGATAAGGAGTTGCCAATGATTAAGATTTTTTCAATACGAAGGCATGAAGAACATTGTAGGTTTCCCTAAAGAGCTAATAGCTCAACCCTATAGTTGTCTCCTCTACCACCATACTAGGAGAAATGGAAGTGAAAATCTGGGCCAAAATGAAGAAAAACCCCACATCCACAGTCACCATCGGAGGAAGCACCATCAAAAAACATATTGGATAAATTGCCTCCACATCCGAATAAGAGATATATCAACGAGGGATTTTTGGTTGCCAAGGGACAATCACTTGGAAGAATGCCACTATGCGTATAAAACCTTGTTTGATGTTCATAGCTTTTCCTTCAAAAATAAGGGCATTAAATATCCTCTAGATTCTCGATAGAATATAGAGAGGGAGAATGTTGTAGGCCTTCACTATGAAGTTCCAAAGGAGTATGCAATCATGGATGAAGGGTACGTTACTAACAGAAGGGATTCCCAAAATAATTGATGCCTCTTCCCATATTTCAGAGGCAAAAGGACAACACAGGAATAAGTGTGGGCCATTCTCTAAATCCAACCTCCAAAGAGGGCACCATCCAGGGCCAAAAAAGACTCTCTCGAGAATATTGTCCCAAGTCAGGACATTATGATGAATGACAATCCAAGAGAATAAGTTGAGCTTCAAGGGAGAATACCATTTCAAAATGAGCGAGGTGCATTCCTTGAATGGGAGGGGAAGAGAGGTTGAAGTGATGTGGTCGTAGCCTCCTTGACAAGGATTTTTCCATTGACCATTTGGCGCCCCCACACTAGCTTATCCAGAATCAGTCATAAGTGGATATCAACCATGCATAGACTACTATGATAATGTTCCCACTCAGTTGTCATGTCCTCCTATAAACCAATCTTCCATGCATGTGGCCAGTTTTGAGCAACACAGTAGGTCTACATCTCTCCCACAGGCTAGCAAGGGTGTCCATCCCCATATAGGAGAGAGTTTTGATTATCTATATTGGAAGGGAGTGGAATCCACTGAAACCCTTGATGGCATATAAACCAATGTGTAACCTTTGTCCATTTCTGACCACCCAACAAGGATTACTGCTTAGCCACACAATGACAACTCTAATACTACCCCAAATCTTGGAATGTCGACTAGATGAAGGTTCCCCCTCAACAATCCATTCCTTGAGTCTGCACTGAAGAGAGTATTTGTCTTTCATTATGCTCTGCTAGAGCCCTTTATCACAAAATAACCTCCACAAATTTTCTGCCAAAAGGGTCAAGTTAAAGGCTCGTTTGTCAATAATGCCCCAACCTCCACATGAAATTGACCTAGCAATGGACTTTAACCAAATTAGATGGATCTTCTTTTCACACCAAAAACCAGACCAAAAAAACTTAGCCACCATTTAGTCTATCTTGTTAATGAGAACAACCATAGATAATGATGTTAAGAAAGCCATTATCCCCTTCACGTGCCTTTGCTCACAAAATCATGCTGTTTAATTGCTTGGTATGGAAGAATAAAAACCTCACATGGGATAATCTATGCAAGAAGTGTATCCAGACATTTCCTAGGATGAACTGTGCATTGCGTAGTCTCAAGCCTCAGGATGCACCCTTAGTTGTTGGGAATACATAATGTGCAATTCCCTCAGCCAGTCTTCCTCACTTGATCATGAAAATTGCACAATCCTTATCATCAATTTGTGTTTGCTAGCTGATCTAGCTTTGAAAGTTGATTTGCAAAAGCTAATGTTTTCTTGCCATGAGTGCCTTTCCCTCTAGCGGGTACAACAATTGTTGAGCACTTCTCTTCAGTAGTCACTATTACCATGGCACCCAAGAGGGCTTCTCCAAAAGATAACAAAGAAAGCAGTACTGGGTAAGTAGTTGAGAGCATGCTAGTTAACTTATCAGTCTATTCAAACACTCAACTATTTGTGGAAAAGGAATAAGATCTTACATAGCATAAAGTGAATGAATCTTTTTTGGCAAAGGGCTTCAAAGCATATCTAGAGGACTGAAAGGTATATGTCAGTGTTCAACAATCAAGATTACACATGGTTGCATGTAGATATCTAACCTTCCCATGTGCAAATGTCATCAACTGGATTGTTTCACATACTGATGTGAAAACTATGACTTTGTATAGTGCCAACAGACAAAATCTTGCTACTTTTCTAGCAGAAGATTACTGTCTTATGTACCATTTGCCCAAGCCAGAAGCACTTATGGATTCATAATTATAAGCCACCAACAACTATTTGAGCACGAAAGACATTGTTAAAGGTTGGGTGAAAGAGCCATCAAAGTTTCGACAGGAGGGAAATGTGAAGGAGATTGGAGGAAGAAAAGCAGAATCAGGAATAAGAAGAGAAGCAGAAGAAGGAAGAAGAAGAGGGGCGAGATGTAAAACAGTGCAGAAGAAATATGAATAACAAGAACAAAACCGACCACCAACAGAGGAGGAGAGAGGGCATATATAGGACAAGGAGCTTGCTCAGAAGATTGAAGAATTAATTGAGATTGTAGACATGGAGGAGGAACCAGAGCCAAATAATCAGAATGTCGATCTGATGCCGAGTACACAACAGGTTAGCACTAAGTCTCCACCATATTTAGCAGCAAATTTAGCTGCAAGGGAGGAAGAGGAAGTTGTTCCTCTTGATGATGATCTAGTTATGGACACGTATAATTTTTCATACGATTAACTTCAAAGGAAGATTGTATAAGCGAGTAAGAATCCCTTTTTGGATGACCTCACAATGCCTGCATTCATTAGAGAAAGGGTGATAGTGGCGGGCACATACAATATTGTGCACGATAAACTTCAAAGGAAGATTATACAAGCACGTAAGAAGCACTTTCTGTATGACCTCGCATCGCCTGCATTCATTAGAGAAAGGTGATTGTCCTTGTATGCCCTTTTTAATCGCTTGTTTGTCTTCGATACATAAAAGACTTTTTCTCCATTTTCATGCAGTAATTTATAAAAAAATTACATCATCAAATTATGTCTTCAAATATTTGTTAAAATTGAATCTTGTTGATCATGTTATCTAAATCCAATCATTTTTTTTATCATTAATAAGTCAGTTTAATCTTATGTAATTACCCCAATTATTTTTCTTTGGAGTGAAATACAAGAGGATAAAGGAAAAGAGAATTGATCTCTGACCCCTCCAGTGGGTCACCAGTCAGAGGTCAGGTTTTGGATAAAGGCACGAAATGTGTGAGGTGAGAGTCCCTAACACCCGACTTAGAGTGGGATCGTGATGGTGTTTATTTCAAAATGACCACAAGCAGCTTATCCGAAAGTTTTTTGACCTAGTCATAACAACCATAAATAATAAAAAAATTTAAATATCATCTACTATTTTTCCTACTACTTAAACATAAATGGATTAGCTTTATCTTCCACCCATTAGCTTAAAAGTAAAAAATAAAAATAAAACTAAAAAATCATCAGATTTTGATGAAAAGTGTGATGTGTAGGGCTTACGAATGCTAAAGAATTCAATGCAACCTAATTATTAAAATGATAAAAGTCAATCAAAAATGAAATCATTAAATGTAAATTAAATTCAACAATTAATTGTTAATTTAATGACTGTAAATATGCATTTTGTTTTGGTTAGATTAAAAGCGACATATGCTAATTACCTTTTATATGGTGGATAATTTTAATATAGTTAAATTTTGAATTGGTATATCAAAGTCTTTTTGTTTTGATTTTTTTTCCAATAATGAATTTATTACTAAAACAAGTCAATGAAGTAGAAGATCGAGATCCAAACCCACATCCATAGTAGCTTATGTCTTATTAGAAATATGTATCAATTCTTAAGTTGATGATCGATCGCTTATTTTTGATACTTTATTTGTAACCAGTAACACACGACTCTAAATGTATAACAATCATGGTTTGCATTAAGATCGGGTTTCAATGCAGCATAATCAAACATAGCATTCATACTTCATTGACGCGATATATAATAAAAAAGCATACCATTCCAATGCATAGCATACAACAAATATAGCTCTATGTAATCAGCCTTAAAAAAACTATGCTCCAAACATACAAAAGATGCAGCAAACATACCAACCATATGCATCATATGTCATTAAATGGTCTCCAGTGTATAACATATATCATTACTTGGTCTTCAATGCACAACATTCACCATGAAATGCACCAAACATAGGAGTTACCAGTGCACAACCTTGCACAAAACGCATTAGGTCATGACCATAATCAACGCAGAGGAGTAATACAATGACCAGGACATTGTTTCCTTCGACAATTATAGGATCGATGTAGAGGGACACAAGGCAGAGGAATAGGGAATATGGTAGAGAAAAAAATAGATCTTTTATGCCAGGAGTTACATAACAGAAAGCAATAAACAAAAGTTGTGTTCTACCCCAATCCCAAGGGCCTCGCATTGAAGTGGATGTCAGTCGTATAAAAATTATCAATAAGAGAGAGTTAACATTAGGGTTTTTGAAGAATAAGGAACTGAAGTTATTTGTCTATGTATTATGATTTAATCCAATTCGATCAATAGCAAGTATGAAACAATATTCATCATAATATAAACACCGTCAAATTTTCATATGAGCTATCACTGGTAACTACATAATAATTTTTCATTCTTCCATGGTAACTACATTATCGCTGCTCTCCATTGGGTTTTCTCTGCTTGACTACATTGGGTTTGCGAATCAAGAGAGAAAAGGTATATGCTTGTCTTTTAGTTCAAAGAAGACAAGTAATTCTCAGGTATTTGGTCAAAGAAATCAGGCAACAAGGAAGGTAGGTTTAAGGTCTAGATTCTTCCCACAACATGCATAAATAATTCCGATCGCTACCACTCCCAAGAACCATAAATTGACACTCCAAAAGACACAAGTCCTTTCAATAAATGAGGGGAAAAAATACAAGTCTATACAGAAGTGCATAATAGTTTTTTCAGTGTTTGTGCCTTGTTATACAATATTTATAGATTAATGAGAGATCGAATGGTGATCTGAGGACCTTAGCGGAGCCGGATCACTTTTAAAATGTTAAATTTGTTTTTATGTGGTACGTTATTTGAAAGCATCAAGATCACCGTATGTGTTGGGTCTGGTTTTTACATGCAAGTTCGGTATTATATATATATATATATATATAATATATATATATATATATAAATAATATATATATATATATATATATATATATATATATATTATATATATATATATATTATATATATTCTACCTCCATCAAAATCTCTGCGAGGGTTTCCATGCTTTCCACTATTCAAATTGTTGCATGATATGTTTCGATTATAATCCATTTATGATTCCCATTAGAGTAGGTCGGGAGTTGGGGTTATTTCCCTTCACGTGATGTCAAAGATCCCAAGCCCGATCTCCGACTAAGGGTCAGTTCGACTATATGAACTACTTCTCATTGACTAGTCTATGTAGGTCGGGAATCAGGCTTGTATCCTCTGCACAGAGATTATGTCGGTTTTCTTGACTACCGAATACCAATGGGGCCCACCCACGAGGCTGGGTTCATGACCTATTCCCTCCTAATGATTATGTTTGCACCCGACTTCTCTGAAAACCCGATTATGATGGATCTGACTAGCGAGAGCCCAACTGTTGAATGCACAAATCGATATTCATTTTATAAAATTAATTTTCCGTAATTTAGAATAATATTAAGCTACAATTGTTGTATCTCTATGCACCAAACTCGCACAATTAGCGCATCCTTGGTCAAACTTGAACAATGTAACGAGATTTAAAAAAATGGAAACTGCTACAAAAAGACGAGCTGTTATTATAGCTAAAATATGTCATGTCTTGAGTTACAGTCATGATAATGAATTTAGATCCCTTCAAGCCAAGATCCACTCCCTCATCTTTATCCAAACATTTAAACAAATTGTATATATGTAGTTCGGGATGTGAAATACTATGGACTGTGTTCCAGTCCATAAATTTTGTAGTGAAATAAGACAAAATACAAGCTTCAACTCAAAAATAATAAAAATAAATAAACCTTTAAAATAATTTAGACAATGTAATTTAGAATAATGTTTTAAAAAATTAAATAGCTTTTATTATTTGTTGTCCCTACACTTTAATTAATTAATTGTTGGCTTATTGTATCGCACATGTAGGGTGACGTCCATCCTTGAAACCCGTAGTCGAGGATACGACGGCTCACGTCACCCTAAAATTTTCAACAAAACTATAAAGCTAACTATATAAATCGAAAAAATAAAATTTTCAGCAAAACGATAATGCTAACTATATAAATCGAAAAAATTTCATCAATACACACAAAATAATAAAGCTCCACCGATCATAGATATCACTACACAAATAGTGACATAATAAAACAATTCACAGATTTCAATATTATCTTTTTAATTGTATGTTTCCCCAATTTTCTTAGCGATATAAAACAATAAAAAAGCACTCCTCTAAATTTAACATAATAACTTTATTTTTACCAATTGAATTTACTTTCATTGAAAGTTTTATTTCCATATTATTAGCATCTATTTATATAATGAAATGGTTATAAGTAGAAAATGCATTATTTAAAAGCTATATATATCTATGAATATTACAAGTTGACATTCGGTAATGTGAAAAAAAGGCCTATAACCCAAGTTCCAAAGGAAGTAAAATATTAGTTTATTTTTACTGAGTTTTTTTAATTTTAGTTTTATTAATTGTATATAGATATTCTAACATTAAGTTTAATTGATAACCTACACAAATTTTTAGAAAGGTACATAGCGTTTTTTTTGCTATTTTGAAACATAAAGTCCAATATTTTAAGGTCATTTCTTCTAACAGTTTATTATCACCAATTTAATATCATACAAAACAACATGTAAAAACATAATGTTTGAACAACATGTAAAAGCATAATGTTTGAAAGCAATATAATAAAGTGAGAAAGATTATTTTTCCTAAGATTTATAAGCTAAGAAAACCTTTGAACATTAGAGAGAATACAACATGCAAAACCATGAATTGCCAAAACTTGGAGCCCATAAACCTCTATCCATAGATTTACTATTTTATCTCAATTTTATATTATTAATTATTGATTTATTTTGTTTCTTAATTTCTTTTAGTTTTATTTTTTTATGTAATTTAGTATTTAAAGAAGAATAACCATGGGGCTATGAAATTTATTGTTTTATCTCAATTTATTTTTATTAATTAATTTATTAATTCTTAATTTATTTTTTCATTTATATTTATTTATTTATTTAAACTTTATTTTTTATGTAATTTGACCAAGTATACTTATGAGCCTTACATTTAAAAAATATTCACACATTTAGCATTTAACACTTACATCTAACCCTACACACCTCCCCCATTTGTAGAACTCCTCATGGAACAATTATTAATCATATTAAAATAATTTAAAAGAAAGTTATAATTTGGTTAATTTTTTAGACTTTTAAAATTTTTGATAATGTGAGGTGTACTCCCCCATTTGTAGAACTCCTCATGGAACAATTATTAATCATATTAAAATAATTTAAAAGAAAGTTATAATTTGGTTAATTTTTGAGATTTTTAAAAATTTTGATAATGTGAGGTGTCTCATGCAGTACAATTTGTGATGGCTATAGACGTTTAAACTACTTTTCATTTGAGTATTCAAGGAGGTATTTCCATTCAATTTTCATAAATTTCTATTGGTAAAAGACTAAATTTCAATATGCCAAATTATTGCTATGAAATTATGCAAAAAAAAAAATAAATAAATAAATAAATAAATAAATAAATAAATAAAAAATAATGAATGATACTCTCATTTACAACGAAAAAACCTTATAGCCCCAACTATAAAAATTAAAATTATATTGCCAACATCGATCGCGTACAAATTCCTACATGTAGAGAAAAATTTCTCACAGCATCCTATAGGTATATTTGAAATCCACATGTATTCCAACCTGTTCCAAGTACCCATCTTCGCATCAAAAAATTCCGCACTGATGTATCCTGGAAGATGTAAATCCTTGTTGGTTCCACTTATTACCATAAATTTTCTCTCCATGAAAACTCTAAATTCTTCGCGGTTTTGACTCATGGAAGGCGATATTCTCCACGTGTATTCTTCCACATTGTAAACTGATGCAGTAGCCACAGTGTTTCCATGCTCATCGTTGCCCCCATCGACCAAGATATGTCCTACGCATAAAAGAATCGAGCACACAACGCGTCGTCTCCACGGTGCCGTTCGCTGTGTTGAAAAGCTTCGAGTCTGCTGCACCAGTACCATCTTCCTGTTGGGATGCTGTTATTGCAGACCTTTCCTCCTGTATTGTTTCTGAAGTGTTCGAGGCCTCCCATTACCATTTTGTTAATCAGATAATTGCCATTCCTTGGTGGATCAAACAGTAATGAAAAAAATGGTTGGTGTCACAGGCGAACCTATTGCAAAAGTGGTCTTCCAGGGAATTGCAGCTCTGCGTCAAAACCAGCGATCGATCAATGAAACGACAACATTTAGACCCTGCTGCATCAAGACCAACAACAGCAGAATAGCTATGCTATTGCAGAAACACACCAAGAAACTAACATCTCCGGCATGGGCATTCATGAAATGCTTTGTTGAGCGCGCTAAAATTTCAAATTTGAAACAATGCTTTGTTCGGCGCGCTCAAATTCCAAAATAGACTGTGCCAGACACGGTTGGTTTCATTCGATGGATTAATGTAGTCGTCCCGGCAGGACAGTGGCGGCAACTCTCGTTCCCTTTTTCACTTTTATTCAATCGCAGTTGATGTTGTCTTCAAAATTGTAACTTATATAAAAAAAACTATAGTATCTGTGACGCCCAGATGTGTGAAAATGCAGGTTTCACTTTTCCACTTTTATTCAATCGCAGTTCATTTTTTTGTCTTCAAAAAGAAGGTAGGGGATCTGTCTATTTTATGAGTTTTTTTTAGGCGGAGGAATTTGTTTCATAATTCAAAAAAAAATTGTAGATTTAGCTTTTGAAAAAAAATTGTAGATTTAGTTTTTGAATCATGTTTTTGATGGCGGAAATGGATTCAACACCCACCAAAATGTCTAGGACACCTAAAATTATGAATTTGGATAGGTTTTACTTACATTTACAAAAATCCCTGCCAAATTTTTTCAAAATATAACCGAAATTTCCATAACTTTTAGGGAAAAAAACATAATTTTTAGACGACCCTTATATAAATCACTTTCTTCTTCATTTTCATAATAATCACTGTTACTCAAATTGTATTTATCTAATACTAATCTAATATGAAAGGACTTAATAATAACTTTTAGGACCCACTAATGGAAGACTACAAAATTTATATATTATTTTAAATCTTTAGTGGGATTTATTTTGGAAAGGTGGAAGTAATGATGGTTGTCTTTCATATTTCAGTGATATGGTTGTTTTTCCTAGTTCAATGATATTCTCACAAATAACATAAATATAATAATAT
>APFE030099324.1:69749-87262 GCA_000404065.3 Pinus taeda | reverse complement strand
TTTATTATTAATATTTTAATATCAATATTAGATTTAATGATGTTTTTTACATAGCATGATATCAAAATGTATAATAAAACTACTTCAACTTAGCATATATGGTTTCTCATTTTAAAGATTCATTTTACAAATATTTAATTAAAAGAAGTATTAAAAAATTTTGAAGTAAAATTTTCTATTATTTAAATTGAATTAACCTTTTTTTTTTCTTTTGATTTAAGAAATGATATTGGTTTGAGTAAAGAGTAAAATGTTTAAAATTTTACCTAATTTACAACTTTAATGTGGTAGAAAATTTTGTTAAAGGTAAATTTATGATCCATTCAAATTCACTTATATGATAAAAGAGCTATTAAACACATTAGCTATTTAAGATTCAATAATGTTTGGGCAGACATCAACGGAAAATTATTTAATGAAAAATTATTATTTTTGAGAAGAACATTACCTTGACACTCGAGTCAATATATCTATAATATATATATATATTATATAATATATATATATAATATATATATATATATTATATATATTTATATATATATATAATATATAGTTATATATAGCTGATCCATTAAAATTAAATATAATATAATTATATTATAATATAACTATAATTTAATTTTGCCGTAAGGCATTCCCCTTTGAAAAAAACTCTCCTAGCTGCATCCATGTCATAATTTGTGCCACTAGATCTTTTGTTAGACATTTAGGTTGTGATTACCCGTTGATTTAAATTGAATGGTGCGAACTCGATAGTTGGATGGATGCACTGTTAATCGACTTCTTTATGAACCTTCAACCAACCTCCTTAATTTTTTATATCGAAGAGGAACTGTCTATGGAGCAGTTGTGGTTGATTGGGTAAATTTCTTGATTTCAAAACTAAAATATTAAGAGTCCACAACATGAATCTTGGGCGATTGCAAGATAAGATTTTGAGGGTGTAAAAAAACTATATGGGTTTTGAGGGATTTTCTTGTTTTTTATACAAACAGATTCTACAAGATTCAGATTAAACCCATGGAACTTCATTTGTAAAGCGCCATATGAGTTTCTGGAGCTGAACACTGATTTTTAAATGGATTGTAGGTTATTTACTATTCGAAATCTTCAAGGCATATATATTTTTTTTCCTATTTGCATTAATTGAGAAATATCAATATCTGATTTAACATTATCTTTCCTCATATTTGCAAGGATGCTTCTTTCATAGATTATGTCAGTCCATAACTAAAAGTGATTACTTGACCTTGTGCCATGGCTTCATCGTTGTAAGTTTTGATTAATGTCAATACCAATGCTGATACCGATGACAATCCAGCCGCTAGTGCCTCTTCCATTGTTGTATTCTAAAGGGTACACATCATCCTCAAATCCTTTCTTGCTCACTTAATTATTCAATGCGATTATTCAGAAGTTTGCCAGACCTTTCTGTTTTGAATCTGTCAATGAATGAGCAGAATTTTGATCAATAGCGAACTCAATTTATGAGGTATTCTTTTTACCTTATATTTATCATGCAAATCAGTGCAACTAAGGAAGGCACCTCATACATCTTGCTAGGTGTATATTTTTAATTATTATTATTAATGAAAAATGTAAAGAAGTTTTTGATGCATCAAATTATATACATAGAAACAATCCAAAAATTGTGATTGCTCATCTTTTTTGTTTAACGATTTTATCTAGTTACTAGTTTAGAGAAACATTAGTTGATTATATGTTAGAAAGAGTACTACTGTCTTCACGTCTTATGAACTTTGATGAAAAATCTCAAAAGTTTATGAAAGGTAAAAATAGTTAATTTAGATGAAAATGGCGTGTTAGAAATAATGAGGTATAGAAACATTTGGGGTGCATGGGATAATGATATCTCTAAAATAAAATCCCAGAAAGATATTACAGAGTGGGAAGAAATAAATTCAAAATATTGTACAAATTCAAGTCAAACTGCGTAGTCTAGCCAGCAACTGTGATAAGGTATTTGGTAAAAGCAAGGATAGTTATGAACCACAATGTAATTGTATACTTACAAAAAAAATCATAAAATATATTCTCTAATTTTTCTAGAGCTGGGATGCTCATTCAGAAAATTGTTTGCCTCCTTCAATTCAAGTTGGGATGGGGTCCCTTCGGTCAGTTTTAGGGCAAAAGCCCATGTTTTGATGTAAAAAGATAGAAAGTCTCCACAAATTGTGGTCGCAGAGCGCGTAGCTAGTTAAGAGTCAAAAAGAGTTTTTACCCTCCTTTATGTAAACTTGAGTCCATCTTTAAAGATCTACCCATTATCTGCGGACCATGGGATTGTATAAATAGTTGTGTCTTAGAGAGTCTAAGGCAATGATCTAAGTTTGTCTATGGGTACGACAGAAGGAGTCTAGAAAGTTAGCGTAGGAAAGTAGGGTAAAAGGCTCTACAGCTGAGTGCGCAGAGGCCTAGAGTAGTGTCCACAACTGAGTGCGCGGACCCTTGCAGCTAAGTGCGCAGGGAAGTTTTGAGTCTACAGACCTATGCTGAGTATCAATAAAGAAGATTGTTATAGAAATTCTTGTGTTTGGTCTCTTTACTTCTGTTATGTACGATTATGACATATGCTGTTATGAAATGATGTTTTTATAAAATAATGATGTATTGATGCGCGAATTTACTTAATCCATCTTATTATCTGAATGCAATTAATGTTAAGTGATTACGTGAAGATCATAACACTTTCCGTTAAATTTATTGAACACTTGCATAGATTTGAGTAAATACTAATATAAGGATAATCTATGGTGCACATGCTCTTGTGTGAAAAGCGGGATATGCCATTGCCTTGATGTTTGGATCTACGCGAAGTGGTCGGAGCTTTAGAAATCAAGAAAAACAGGTCCTGAATATAGTCCATTGATCGAAACTCCTTCGAGTGACAACGAGGGAGCGGTACAAGCCTCACCACAAAGCGTTGTCCAGTTGATAAGGCAGTGTTTTCCATGAATACATCATTCGTCCACGCCACCTCCACCTTCACCTCCACAACATACATCTTCACCCACACTGCCACCACCATCACTGCCACCACCATCACCGTCGTTCAACATGTTGAATACAATGAATTTGCCCGTTTTCAAGGTCTTAGGAAGTGAGGATCCGAATCAGTTTTGGTTTGTTGCGGAGGTTGTGTGGACAACATAATAGATTACAGATGATAATATCAAGAAGTCACAGTTGGTTACCACTCTACAGGATCGTGCGTTGACATGGTACATTAAGTACTGCACCGCTAATCCATTGGCATCATTAGCAGACACTCAGACCGGAACAAGGAATTCGGTAAGCCTAAGTCTGACTCGCAATCAATAATTGGATCCAAGGAAATCATGATGAGGGCTGGTGAAATGCCTTGGGAGTTAGCTCAAAGATTGAAGTGCGTGATCCGCGAAGCTAATTTGAACCTTACAGATAGTCAACACCGCAAATGGTTTATAGCTTCGCTCTTGCCCCACCTAAGGATTGCTTTATCACAACAAAAGATAGGAATTCAGGCAGAAGCTCTAGAAATCGTGATGAGATTGCATGAAACACCTATTCAGGATGCTTCTTTGGGAGTTCAACAGATTCACATGGAGTTGTAGAACCTCTGCTTGGAATTGTAGAGCTTGAAAAGAGAAAAAGCAGGTCGGCCGAAGGTGTGAAAAGAGGTTTGGTGCCTCAAGTGTAAAATCCAGGGGCATGATAAAGATCACTGCCCTGTCTTCATGAATTATATCATGGGGGGGGCCAATGCTCATGAGGCAGGAAGCTCTAGCAAGACTTTTTATCTCTCCAGGAAACTCTCCTAGGTTGTAGCTCGGAGATGCCTGGTAACATATAATCTTCAATATTGTTCTAAGAATTATTGGAATGGATGATGGTTTGGTTCAAGCCAGATAACCACTTCAACTTTGTTTTCACTCCAGACATGCATGAACACCCTCAAACTACAAGGCTTTAGACCACTAATGCTCAATAGTTGCAGATTAAGTGAATGGATGAAGAGTACTAACCACTCCAGTAGATGCATACATCACATATGATGGCCGGCTACAACCAGTCAATAAAACTTGTAAATCTAATCTATCTAAACGAAGATAAGATGACAGTTATCTAGCGTTAGATATAGAAGAATCCTAGATGACCTATTCAATAGAAAACCCAATTTACCAATGCAGAGATAAGATGACAATTATCAAGCATTAGACATAGGAGAAAACATGAATAAACCAATCCAAGTGCAAGTTTAGAACAGAAGGGAAATGGACATTGAACATGTAACAACAAAATAATCTTGTATTACTAAAAATTAAGATGAGACACTGCAAGGAACAGAGTATCTACAGTCTCCAGAAGTTGAGCCGAACAACCACCACGATTACATCTTGTTTTCGGCTATTTATAGTTTATTTTTACAATGATCCTTAGCCGTTTAGGGCTAGAGATGTCTTAATTGACCACCTACTGGCATTAACTGTCTGATTACATTCCCAAACACAATTTCCTTTCCATCACGAAACATTAATTAATTCTGGTACTGTGCTATCCTGTTAGGTGGTTGGTTTGATTGTGGCAGTGGAGTTTCATGACTGTTTAATTTTGTTTGTTGGATCGTGTTGTGTCCTTCTTCCTTCGGCCATGCTTTTTTGTTAATTCGGTTCAATGGTATGACTACCATGAGACTGATAGAGTCAGCCACCTTCTTCTTTGGATAACAGATAGGGAGTGGAGTATGAGGTGTATGGATGGACGGACATACCAGATCGGATGGACAGAGAGGTGACAGAGAGGGGGAGGACGATCGGGAGCGATCATGAATGAGGGTCGTCGGATCAAGGGGAATGCATGGCAGAGATCGTATGCAGGGGGCCCGAGGTCACGGTGGGAGCGAAACATGTCCGGGCCGTTAGATCTTAGGTGAGCAGATCGAACGGTTATTGGGCAGTGGAAATGCGTGGATGATAACACGCGGGGGTGGTTTGACTCGAGTGGTTATGGTTTCTATTGGAAGGGCATCGGGTGGTAAGTGGTGAATGGCGGAGTCTGCCCGATTCCATTCAGCAGATGACACATCACAACAGAAGAGAGAGAAAAACTGCCTTTATCGGGCGGGTATTCCTCTCGTTAGTTGCTCATGCGATACGATCGATAGTCGTTAAATCTGGTGGGGATGATCTGATGGAGGGGAACGATCGGGCAGGTTTTATTGATCAGGTGAGACGTGGGCCATTGGATCAGCGAGGAAAATCAACTACAGAGGGATACAGTGGTACGAGATGTCCTCTGGAAATGTGTGGAGAGTGCGCATGGGCGGAAAGGTAAGGTTTTTCAGGGTTTTTGGGTTAATTTATTTAGGCTTAAGGTGAAAAGAAGACCCCGTGGGGATGTGAGGGTTGGGTTAGGAAATGAGCGGAATGAAAGGTAAGTGGAAGGGTGAGGAAAGTGGGGTGATGGCTCGTGTGGGGCCCTATCCGAGACATAATAGCAGATCATCTCCCTCCTTTTTCTCCCAATATGGCAGTGCTGCACTTTAGGGCTAACAATGGCTCCCTCTGGGGATGAAAGCCTCCCTGTGAGGTTTCAAGAACTGTAGACCATTGCCTTTCCAGTAAACAACAAGATTAAACCTACTACATAGTGTTCCATTGGGCATGGAGTCTAATTAGCATGAAATAAAACTAAAAAACATATTTACAATACCAAGGCTTTAAAGCCTTAAACGAAATAAGGTTTCAAAAACCGCCCATTGACTAGGCCATCAAAAACACCTTGCCCCTCTAAGTTTTGCAAAGTGAAAGTATTTTTCATCTGAGATCGAGCAATGATAAACGGTCCTGTCCATAAGGCATCAAATTTACCATGGTTTCCTTTCTTTTCCTTCAATGCATCCCATTTGAGAACCCAGTCACCAAACTGAAAACTTTCCTTCTTTGCTTTTTTATCAAAGACCTCCTTGATCTTATTTTGATGTACTACTGACTTCTCCATCAGTTGATCTTTGATCTAGTGAACTTCGATCAAGTCACACATCCTCCTTGCCATGTCACCTTCCTCGTCCAGCTCCTCTTGCAAGAATTTGGCCACAGGGAGGATCAATTGGATTGGAAAAACAACCTCAGTGCCATACACCAGCTTGAATGGAGAGTTTCCAATGGATTTCTTGGTGGTAACTCT
Source organism: Pinus taeda (assembly GCA_000404065.3). Taxonomy (NCBI): domain Eukaryota; kingdom Viridiplantae; phylum Streptophyta; class Pinopsida; order Pinales; family Pinaceae; genus Pinus; species Pinus taeda. The sequence goes on along the minus strand of APFE030099324.1, from coordinate 81,073 downwards.
GTCAGCCCACAATGCAAACTTCAACTTGGAATCCCAGTTTCATTTGTTGTCTTCTAGTAGTTTTTTTATTATCCTTACCAGGCTTTTATTGGATGATTCTTCCAGGCCATTGCCTTGAGGATAATATGAGGTAGAAAGCACTAATTTAATGCCCATTGATGCACATAGGTCCATCAATTCTTTTGCTCTGAAAGCTGTTGCATTATCAGTAACTAGTTTGGTTGGGCATCCAAATCTAGTGAAGATATTATCAGTTAAGAACTTCATGACAACCTGGTGATCAACTTTCTTAGTTGGTATAGCTTCAATCCATTTGGTAAAATAATCAGTGGCTACTAAGATCCATCTGTGCTAGCCACTGTAATGTGGATTAATATCCCCTATGAAATCTAAACCCCACTGCTGGAAGGGACCATTGGTGTGTATTAGCTTCAGGGGCAAAGATTTCAGTTGCTGTCTTCCTGTGAACCTCTGGCATTTGTCGCACGACTTCACAAATGAAAACACATCAGAGAATAGAGTAGGCCAATAATACCCAGCCCTTAGGATCTTGTGGGTTGTGGTTTTCTAATAATGATGCCCTCCACAAATGTTGGAATGAAACTGGTGCATGACTTCGACAGATTGTTCCTTGTCTAGACATCTCAAGAGGATTTCAGATGGGTCCCTCCAATAAAGCATGTTCTTATTAATACAAAACTTGGCTGCTCTAAGCTTGATGGTCCTAGCCTGACTTGAGTTGGGCCCTGGAGGGACTTCAAGCTTCAACAAGAAATGAGCTATACTATAATACCATTCACAAGTAGCCAAATTCTCAGCCAATGACTGGCTCTACCTTTGTTCTTTTGTTTCTTCCTCTACCTGTTCAACACCTGACTCTATATCTATGCAATTTATGTCCAACAGGCTGCAATTTTCCCTAGCCATAAGCTGAGCCAGGCCCTGGCCTTTTACAATCTTGGTGGGCTTTACCTTTATTCTTAACTCTATGAGTTTTGCAATCCATTTGGCCATTCTTCCATCAACATCTGGCTACGTTAAGACATCCTTTACTGAAACTGAAGGTACATAGGAAACCACCTTGGAGTGTAGGATGTAAATTCGAAATGCCTTTAAATACTTTATGAGAGCATAGGCCTGCTTCTCAATGAGGTCATACTTTAATTCAACATCTCTCAAGGTTTTGCTAAAGAAGGCCATTTGGTGTTCTAAACCTTCACCATTTTTCTGCAACAAGACTACTGCAAGTGTGTCATAAGAAGCAAAAGAGAAAATATAAAACTCCTTGGTGTAGTCTGGGATGACTAAGGTGATAGCTCTTTTGATGGCTTCAAAAGACCTTCTTGCAACCTCTATCCATTTTATCTTTGACCCCTTCTTTAGCATGGAGGTGATGTTTTTCACTAGTTCTGTAAAATTTGGAATAAACCTCCTCACAAAATTAATCTTCCCCAGAAAATATTGAATGTCCTTTTTCGACCTTGGGATGGACAATGTCTGCATTTCTTGAACCCTTTCTGGATCAATCTTGAAACCTGCAACAGAAACAATATGTCCTAAAAGTTTGCCTTCTTTTAGAGAAAACTGTGACTTCTTGGGATTTACTAAGATTCCAAACCTTCTGCACTTAAGAAACAACTTCCTCAAATGCTATAAATGATCCATGTGACTTCTGGAAAAGACCGTTATGTCATCAAGGTAGATAAGGACAAAGTTGTCCTTCTCTCCCATAAAGGTTGTGTCCATGGCCCTCTGAAAAGTAGCCCCAGCATTCACTAGTCCAAAAGGCATCTTGGAGTACATGAAAGTGCCCCAAGGAGTAGTGAAGGCAGTCTTCTCTTGATGCTATGGGTGCACAGCAACTTGATTGTAACTTGAGAAGCCGTCTAAGAAAGACATGACTCTAGCCCCTGAAACTTTTTGCAGCAAATATTCCATCTTGGGCAGGGGGTAGTTGTCTTTCTTAGAGCACTTGTTTAGATTTCTGAAGTCAACACAAAGCCTGATTTCCCCATTTTTCTTCCTTACTACTACCAAGTTAGCTATCCATTTTGAATACCTTAGGGGAACTATGATCTTGGCAACCAACAGTTTCTTAATTTCTTTCTCGATCAAAGGTAGTAATAGAGGGTTGATAGGCCTTAGCTTCTGCTTAAAAGGGATGGTGTCTTTCTCCAGTGGAGTCTTATGCTAGATGATGTTCTTGTCATAAGTTTTAAGATCATTGTACTCCCGGGAAAAGACATCAACGAATTGCTTCATTAGGTTGCAATATTCAGAACTTTAGGCAGCAGACAAGTAGGTAGACATATTTATGTACTTTGGATGATTTGGACTCCCTATATTGTGCCTATGGACTACAGAATCATTCTCTTTCTGGGCAGGCTTGTAAGGCACATCATTATGATCAAACGACTTCTCTAGAGGTACCATCCCGTTGGGTATATGGTTACTAGGCAATTGTACGATGCTGTCTCGACCAATTTTGTTTCTCAGCTAGGACTGATGGCATTCCTCCATGGCTTCGTTCTCTTGATCAATTTGAATTTCAGAGAACTCATTAATGACTTGTAGAAACCTATTGACTTCATCATCATCTTCAAAGACTTTCCAGTACTTGACATTATTAGGCAATGATGGTCTGTATTTCACTTGAACTTCATAAGTCAATCTAGGAGGACAAGGAGGAACAAACATTCTAGTAGACATAGTAAGGGAATCAACCAACTGATGTTTAGCCCTAGGGATGTATGAAATACTAAAGCTACTAAATGAATCCTTGAGCTTCCATACCTCATCTCTGTATGCTTTCAGCCTGGGGTGCCTCTCCTGGAATGTCTGATTCACCTGTTGAATAATAAGGTCTGCATCTCCAAACACTTTAAGATTTTTGATGCCCATTTCTTTAGCAACGTTCAAGCCTAAGATCAAAGCCTCGTATTCTACTATATTATTTGTGACTTGAAAAGTCAGCTTGAAATGTAAATGTATGCACTCTTGTGTGGGAGACATCAGAACTATACTTGCTCCTACGGCTTCCCTAGAGTAAGCTCCATCAAAGAAAATGTCCCAAATTTGTGGGCCTTCTTCCTCAGTGATCTGACAAACTGGTTTCCTGAGCTGCATGGAGGCCAACTGGGATTCTTCTGTTTGGAGAATACAGGCTCCAAAATCAGTGTCAACAACATAGATGGGATGATTAGTGGGATGCTTCTCATCACAAGCTAACTGAGCTCCCCTGTATAATCTTCTACTCTCACCTCCAAAAACTGGGATAGTAGCATAAGACAGGTTGTTTTGTAATGTTCCACCCAATATTTTGATCCAACCCCTGGAAAGAAGCATGCCAAACTTTGGGGGAACATCTACTACCACAATATCCATTATCATGCTCTTCATAGGTAGCTGAGACAGGGTGATGGCTAGGTCTTTGATTAACCCCAAACATTTCACCTTTCTAGAATCAAAAGAAAACAAATCATGATAAGGCCTGGTGATGTCAGGGCCTAACTCATCCATGACAACCTTTGGCATTAGATTATGGCTAGCACCTGTGTTCAGCAGACAGTTGTGAAGGGTTTTGTCATGAATAGTCAAGGAGACATAGAATGATGGGGAATTGTCATCAGACATTACAGTCATTGGGATAAGCACAACTGCAGGTTTCTAGATTATCAGCATAGTTATAAAAGGACTCAAGATGTTCTTCAGCTGTAACTCCTTTAGTCCCAGTGAACTTAGGCATGTATTTATGATATTCTCCAGTAGGCATTGCATTCAAAGGAGTGGGAAATACTAGAGGTCCATACCTAGCCGCTATGATTCTTTCCATTTTGGTGAGTGCTTGTGGACCTGCCATGGTTGTGGTGGATAGGGGAGTACTGGCAGTCTGAATGATAGAGAGCTAAGGAGTGACTGACAAGACTAAAGGAATATGAGGGATAGGAGGTGAGGTTTCCCTCGGGCTAAAAGCTAGAGGAGAAACTAAAGAATAAAGAGCTTTATGAATCTCAGAAAGTTTTTCTTCACTGCTAGCATTAGAGGCTATACTCTTGACATGTACTTGTTCTATTACTAGCCTTTCTTGCAGAGATATATAGGATTGGTTAGGCTTACCTGATCCTAATGCTCCTTTCTATGATATCCTTCTTCCTGTGATGATCTTTTCAGGGTCAGGTATTGGGTCAGCTGGTGACTTCTAAGGATTTCTCCAAGTATGCCTCACAAACTGAGCCAGAACTATGATGTGGAGACGCCAAGAGGTTCGGCCTCCAGTAGAGCCGCCAGATAGATGATTACAACCAAAAGTGTGTCCAAACTTTGTCTATCATCAAAGCTGGATTTGTGTCATCTCTCAGGGAAGCTGAGCTTCAATCCCCTCTCCCCGGCAATGGTGCCAATTATGTTATCTCTCCAGGAAAAACTCCTAGGATGTAGCTCGGAGATGCCTGGTAACATATAATCTTCAATATTTTTCTAGGAACTATTGGAATGGATGATGGTTTGGTTCAAGCCAGATAACCACTTCAACTCTGTTTTCACTCCAGACATGCATGAAAACCCTCAGACTACAAGGCTTTAGACCACTAATGCTCAATAGTTGCAGATTAAGTGAATGGATGAAGAGTACTAACCACACCAGCAGATGCATACATAACATATGATGGCTAGTTGTAGCCAGTGAATGAAACTTGTAAATTAAATCCATCTAAACGGAGATAAGATGACAGTTATCTAGTGTTAGATACAGAAGAAGCCTAAATGACCTATTCAATAGAAAACCCAATTTACCAATGCAGAGATAAGATGACATTATCAAGCATTAAACATAGGAGAAAACATGAATAAACCAATCTAGGTGCAAGTTTAAAATAGAAGGGAAATGGACATTGAACATGTAACAACAAAAGAAGCTTGTATTACTGAAAATGAAGATGAGACGTTGTAAGGAACAGAGTATCTACATCTTGCTTTCAGGTATTTATAGTTTATTTTTAAAATGATCCTTAGCCGTTTAGGGCTAGAGATGTCTTAATTGATCACCTAATGGCATTAACTGTCTGATTGCGTTCTCGAACACAATTTCCTTTCCATCACAAAACATTAATCAATTTTGGTACTGTGTTGTCCTGTTAGGTGGTTGGCTTGATTGTGGCAGTGGAGTTTCATGACTATTTAATTTTGTTTGTTGGATCGTGTTGTGTCCTTCTTCCTTTGGCCATGCTTATTTGTTAATTCGGTTCAGCGGTCTGACTGCCATGAGACTGACAGATTCGACCACCTTCTTCTTTGGATAACATATAGGGAGTGGAGTATGAGGTGCATGGATGGACGAATGTACCAGATCGTATGGACAAAGAGGTGACAGAGAGGGGGAGGACTATTGGGAGTGATCATGAATGAGGGCCGTCGGATCAAGGGGAATGCATGGCGGAGATTGTGTGCAGGGGGCCCAAGGTCGTGGTGGGAACGGAACATGTCCAGGTAGTTAGATCTTAGGTGAGCAAATCGGACAGTTATCGAGCGGAGGAAATGCACGGATGATAACACTCGGGGCTGGTTTGACTCGGGCGGTTATGGTTTCTATAGGAAGGGAATCGAGAAGTAAGTGGTAAATGGCAGAGTCTGCCTGATTCCATTCAGCAGATGACACGTCGCAGCGGAAGAGAGATAAAAACCACCTTTATCAGGTGGGTATTCCTCTCCTTAGTTGCTCGTGTGATATGATCGATAGCCATTAGATCTGGCAAGGGTGATCTGACAGTGGGGAACGATCAGGCAGGTTTTATTGATCAAGTGAGATGTGGGCCATTGGATCAGTGAGGAAAATCAACAACAGAGTGTTGAAAATGCAACAAGATGATGGAGCTTAGTGAAAAGAAGTCGCCTTTACTAAGTGGGCCCGCAGGCTATTTTTGGCGTAAAGTCTATTTTTCGACATATGGATCATGGTCTATGAGTTGCAGGATGCTATTTATAGATGATTGGTCATGTTGGTAAAAATAGATGGACCTCTATTTTTAGACATATGGGCAGAGTCTATTTTTAGACTGCCAGTCTAAAAATAGAACAGTCGAATATTATTAGATCTTAATAATATTTGGACTATAAACATTATCTTATCCTCTTGTAGTACGTAACTTCGAGCTATGGATGTGGCACATGCAACTGCCAGAAGGAAATATGCTTTTCCTATGGGTTAGTTGAGCTATTGCATGATGGACTTTAGTTAGAACTCAAGTGACTGAGTTTGGTGGAGTTGATTGAGGAGTCGATGGAGTTGTGTTCAATTTGACTTAGTTGAACTAGTTGTATTTAGTCTAACTGAAAAATACACTAGTGATGAGTGGTGTGAATTAATTATTAATTAATTCACTAATTATTAACTCATAAATCAACTAAAAAATACATCAGTTAACTCAGTGCATGGACAGTTCAGTGGAGACAAGTGTTAGAGGTGGGTGAAAGGGTGAGACTACTATCAGTTGTGACTATAGTTGTGCATGAGATTTGCACAATCATTGATTGAGATCTCCAATGAGGATTGCACAGTACAAGCCAAGGGAATTCGAACTTGGATCAGATTTTCTCACAGGTTGGATTGCGCAGTAGAGGCAGGCAAACAATGGAGGAGATTTGAACCCAGTTCTGAGCTAGTTTGTGTGTAGCAGGGGGAGATAGTACTGAGTACTTGTGAGGAGTATTGTACTATGTATTGTTACATGTTCTCTATCATTATAATATACAAATAGTTGGGGGTTTTTAACTGTATGCTTTCCCATTACATACTGTGTTGATATGTGTGATTGATGTTTCAATGTGCGCATGCGATTGTTTCTTAATTCCGCAAATTGATGACCAATGGTAGAGGAGGTTATGTATTATGCATGCATTCCGCAAATAGTGTATAATCAGGATAATCTATGTGAATAAGTGTTATATGATTCAAAATTTCTACATGGTATCAGAGCTAGCTGATTTGTAGAAGAAGTTCTATTGGTATTAGAGCGAATTTGATCATCAGATCTATTATTCAGAAAGTGATTACATTTTATTTCTTCAGGCAGAGTCTGTAATTGGGCCAGGTAGCTTCTGGATTCATCCTTCTTTTGGAAGGTGAGATATCCGGTAAATGCCCATACAGTCAATCTCTGTACAAGAAATACTTTGTTCTCATGAATTTTAGATCAGAAGCGATTGACTTTTGAGCTCGTGGAATTTGAATTTGTAGCAGCGTTTTCTTGGTGTCGAAGTTGAAATGTCTTTCAACGGATTGCGATTGGAGTATGCCCTTGAAGGCAACTCGAATTATATTGCATGGAAAGACAGGATGGAGGTGGTGTTAGATGACAATGGGTTGAATGAGATCATAGATGTTGAAGTTCCAAAGCCTATTGATGCTGCTCAAGTTGAGGCTTGGCAAAAGAAGACAGCAAAGTGTCGAAGGATTCTGTTGGAGGGCATGAAGGATCACATTGTATCCAGCCTACATGGAAAGGCTTCTCCATACTTGATGTGGAAAGCGTTGACAGATTTATTCCAAAGCAAGAGCGACTAGAGGAAGTTGGGGCTCAAGGATAAACTCAGAAACATTAAGTGTGAGAATGGAGACAGTATGCCCAAGTATCTCACGAAGTTCACCCAATGGTGGGATGAGCTGGGAAGTGTGGAGGTGACTGTCGATGATGAGGACTTGGTGAGCTTGGCTCTCCTTGGCCTTCTGAAGAGTTGGCATTCCTATCAGGACTCTATCAATGGTTGGGAGAAATTGCTAGGATGGGAGAGACTTTGGTCGGATCTTGTGCAAGAGGAGATCAGGCGGAATACCAGGGATGGATCTTCATCAAAGGCATCTGATGAAGAAAATTGTGTTTTGGCTTCCAAAGCAAAGAAGGAGAAGAACAAGAAAGCTTCTCATTTTGATGTGAAAGGCAAGAATTAGGACATGTCCAAGGTGAAGTGCTTTCACTGTCGCCAGCACGGACATTATGCCACAAATTGTCCGCAGAAGAAGAAAAATAAGCAAGCTGCTGGATCTGCAGCGGGAGAGGCCTTATCCTCGTAGTTTGAGCTAGATTTTTCGCTGATCGCATGCTTGGTATCAAGTGTGATGGGATCGGTATGGTTCTTGGATAGTGGTGCATCTTTTCACATGATAGGAGATCGAGATTTGTTTTCTGATCTGGATGAGAAAGATCTTGGAGTGCACATCGAGATGGGCGATGATGGTAGATACAGTGCAACCGGTATTAGTACCATTTCCTTTGAGAGGGAGTCTGGTAAATCCTTCGTATTGAAGGAAGTGATGCATGTTCTAGGATTGAAGAAGAATCTTATCTCTGTGGTGATGTTAGAAGACAAGGGATATGATGTTGTTTTCAGCGAGGGAAAGGATTTCCTGCACAGTAAGGAAACTAGAGAAACCCGGAAGATAGGGGTTCGAGTCAAGAACCTTTATCAATTACATGTAGATGGCTGCGTAGCAATGGCATGCAAGGCAGAAGGAGTGGTGAGCCGGGATGATGGCGAGCTGTGGCACCGGAGATTGGGCCACCTTCACCATGGAGCTTTGAAGATACTACAACAGATTTCTACTGGGCTTCCTAAAGGCACTTTTGCGCAGTCAGATCAGTGCAAGAGATGTACTTTGGGAAAATTTGTGAAAGCCACCTTTCACGAGAAGGATAGTTACGCCACGATGATCCTTGAGAGAATTCACACAGACATGTGTGGACCTTTCTCAGTAGCTTCGATAGCAAAGCACAAGTACTATGTGATCTTTGTTGATGATTTCTCTTGAAAGCGTTGGATCTTCTTCATGCAGAAGAAGAGCGAGACATACTCAAAGTTCTGTGAGTTCGAAGCACTGGTCGAGAAGGAATCGAGGAAGAAAGTGAAGGCTCTTAGGAGCGAAAATGGTGGTGAATTCATCTCTGGCGAGTTCAAGGACTTCTACAGCATAGAAGGGATTCAAAGAGAGCTCATAGCTCCCCATAACCCATAGAGAACGGGGTTGCTGAGCAGAAGAACAGAACAATCGTGGGTGCTGCACAGGCGATGTTGCATGATCAGGGCCTACCCCTTCACTTGTGGGTGGAGGCATGCAATACTGCAGTATATGTGCAAAACTGTTGTCCTCACAAGATACTTGGCATGAGTACACCCGAGGAGGCTTATTCTGGTAAGAGACCTGATATTTTCCATTTGAGGATTTTTGGTTCTCCTGTTTACATGCATGTGACGAAGGATGCCAGGAAGAAGTTGGAGCCAATAGCAAAGGTTGGGATATCTGTGGGGTATACTGATACGCCCCACAACTATCATGTGTATTTTCCAGACAGTCGCAAGACTGTTGTGCGACGGGATATCAAATTTTAGGAGGAGAAAGCCATGAAGTGTTTGATTGAGAGGGAGCCACACTTGCATGCAGATGAGGAGCTATTAGTTCCTAAGGATGAGCTTTAGGATGTGGATCAGTCACAAGATGAAGTTCATAGAATGGAAGAGACAACTCATGCAGTGCCAACCATTAGAGGGTGAAAGCGCACTACAGAAGCTGAGTGATTGGATCAAGATGCAGATAAGGTTGTAGGACCACCTACAGCATAGCACAGACAGAGACACTCACCTGATCGATACATTGGATACATGGCTCTTATGAGCAAATGTGTTGTGACTGAGCCATCCTCTTTCGAGGAAGATGTGGAGGATCCCGCATGGGTAGATGCCATGGTGGAAGAGTATGATTCGATTGTCAGAAACAGTGCATGGGAGATTGTCCCAAGATCGGAGGGGAAATTAGTGGTGGGTTCGAGATGGATCTACAAAGTGAAGTAGGCAGCTGACGAGAGTGTGGAGAAGTACAAGGCAAGATTTATTAACGGAGGCTTCTCACAAATAGAGGGGATCGATTATGAGGAGACCTTTGCACCTATCGCAAGGTATTCTTCCATACAGACGATTCTTGCTCTCTCAGCACAGATCGGGTGGCACATCCATCAGATGGATGTGAATACTGCGTTCCTCAACGAAGTCATTGAGGAGGAGGTGTACATAGAGCAACCCGAAGGTTTTGAGATCTTCAACAGTGAGTCGCATGTGTGTAGGCTCAAGAGAGCGCTGTATGGGTTGAAACAAGCACCTCGTGCTTGGTACACATGGATAGACATTTATTTCACCAGAATTTGATTCTCCAAGAGTGAGGCAGATCCTAACCTATACCAGATTGTGGTGGAGGGTAAGTTTCTTATCATTGTACTTTATGTAGATGTTTTGATTTTAACGGAAGATGAGCTGTTAATACTTTCATGCAAGGAGGATCTTGCTCGAGAGTTTGGGATGAAGGACTTGGGCCTCCTTCATTATTTCCTGGGATTGGAAATTTGGCAGCACAGTGATGGAATATTTGTTTCTCAGGGTAAGTATGCCCGGGAGATACTGGAGAAGTTCAACATGCATGGCTGCAAGCCTGTTGATACTCCTCTTCCTGGAGGTTGGACGAAGGAGGATGCTACTTCAGCGGAGGTAGTGGATGCCACTGTTTATCGATAGTTGGTGGGGTCGCTTATGTATTTGGTCAATACACGACCTGATATATGCTATGCTGTTAACCAGCTTTCACAAGATATGGTTAAGCCAACCAAGCTCTTCTAGAAGGTAGGCAAGCATGTATTGCGTTATCTCAGAGGCACATCAGGATATGGATTGTGGTACAGATAGGAGGATGAGGTGAAGCTATGTGGCTTCACGGATGCAGATTGGGCAGGTAGCCCAACGGACAGAAGGAGAACATCTGGAGGGATCTTCAGTATCAGGTCGACGACAGTTTCTTGGTACAGCAAGAAGCAGAGATCCGTGGCACTCAGTTTAGTAGAGGCCGAGTATATGGCAGCAAGTTTGGTGGCATGCGAGGCTATATGGAAGAGGAAGATCCTAGTCGGGTTGTTCAGGTCACACTTGGAGCCTACTGTGATTTATTGTGATAAACATAGTTGCATTAAACTCTCGGCTAATCCAGCATTTCATGATAGATCCAAGCACATCGACAACAAGTACCATAATATCAAAGATTATGTGCAGCGGAGAATCATGTTACTTTCATACATTCCCATGGAGGATCAGGATGTTGATATCTTGACGAAGGCGCTCACCAAGAGAAAATTCAAATACCACAAAGGCAGGATAGGGGTTGCAGATAATCCATATCTTGTTGAGAGGGAGTGTTGAAAATGCAACAAGATGATGGAGCTTAGTGAAAAGAAGTCGCCTTCACTAAGTGGGCCCACAGGCTATTTTTGGCGCAAAGTCTATTTTTAGACTATGTC
>APFE030099324.1:0-69677 GCA_000404065.3 Pinus taeda | reverse complement strand
CATGTTCTCAATCAATATAATATACAGATAGTTGGGGGTTTTCAGCTGTATGCTTTCCCCGTGATATACTGTGTTGATATGTGTGATTGATGTTTCAATGTGCGCATGCGATTGTTTCTTAATTCCACAAAATTTATGATCAATGGTAGAGGAGGTTATGTATTATGCATTCATTCCGCAATAGTGTATAATCAGGATAATCTATGTGAATAAGTGTTATATTATTCAAAATTCTACAGGATGTCCTTGGCATGGATCTCTAGAGGTATACTCTTAAGGATATAAGCACTTTGTTGCAAATTCCTTTGGAAGGGCAATCAGATAGGAAGAATTTATGATTGGGTCAAATGGGATGAACTCAACTTTCCAAAGAAATGGGGTGTATGGGGCATAAAGAAATTGTAAGACTTTTCCTCAGCCCTATCAGCAAAAATTGGATGGAAACTTATATCGTCTAATAGCTTATGGACCAAGGTTGCGGTCTCCAAATACATTGCCCCTCTCAATGTGATGGATTGGTTAAGGCAGCCACATAGATACTCCTCTGGGATGTTGATTATATGGAAGGTTGTTCTTAAATCCTTGGACATCATCAGAGCTGGCATCACATGGAAAATCCAATCCGGTCCGGCTGTTAGGATAGGATAGGGCCCTTGGATTGGATGTGGGGATGCCCATAGACTACCTATTGAGATTAGGAGTCATCTCAATACAATGAATATCACTCATATCTATCACATTTGAGATTCTGAGCACTCCACCCTTTTCCAACAAGCTTTGAAATCAACCCATAGCTTAAATATTCCTCAGCAGTGGGCACAGATCTGGAAGGACTACATTAGGGCTCTCACTGCCGCCTACATCTGATTAGGGGATGGCGAAGATGAGATCATCTAGGAACTATTGAAATTTGGGTCTTACACACCCAAGGAGGGATACTTGGTATTGACTAATGCTCAAAGACTACAAGTCATTGAACATTGGTGGAGGCACTTGTGGAAGCTCAAAGCACCGCCAAAGTGCAGACTCTTGATGTGGACCATCCTCAACAATAAAATCCCCACGAGAGACAACCTCCTCAAGTGTGCCCAAAATGGTCCATTTTGGTGATGTATTTGCAAGAGCAGTGATGAATCTGTCTCGTATTTGTTCATAGATTGCATAGCTGCTCATGAACTCTGGCAGACAATTACTATAGCAGTCTCTACACATATCAGATGGCAAGGCTTTGACCCTGTGGAGGCCTGGACAAACTGGTGGAGAAGGGATGTCCCACCTAAACTTCACAACCTCTCGCTACTCATCAACTGGGCCATTTGGATTGTGCACAACAAACTCATATTCCTGAACACTTCCGCTCACTAGCCTTCAGTTGCTGCTTGGATCTTGTCTGATTATACTCTTATCTCGGAAGATGGTAATCCCCCGTGGCCTCCCACTCTTATACCTGAATCCATTAACCACTCGCTTCCTTGGGATTTCTTTGATGGCTTCGCGTAGGAGGGGAGGTGTGGAGGGGGAGCCATACTATATCTCACCTTCACCTTCTCAAGATACAAATGGGCCTAGGAGGAGGCTCAAATAACTTTGCTGAACTATCCACTGCTAAATTCCTTATTCAATTTGCATTGGAAAATTGCAGAGCATTGCAACTGTTTGGGGATTCACAAGTTGTATGTGACTAGCTTAACAAAAAAACAAGATGTTATACTTACACATTGAGACATATCCTGGATGAGGCTCTTTGACTTTCTTCACATTTTGATTTTTTCATATGCCATCACATTTTCAAGGAAAGGGACGCAGCTTCTGATCAATTATCCAAAGAGGGTGCCAACAGGCCTTTTGGCACTTGGATGATCCAGGAATAGAGGGAAGGGGCCCAGTATTATCATAAGCCCTTCATGGACATAGTTGCTCAGTAGGCTCATTGGGATGGTGAGCAACTATGCCAATACTAAGATTTGTATAGTATCTACTAGCTCTAGACCACCTATTTTTCTCTCCATTGTACACAACCCCCATGGAAAACTCTCTTACCACCTAGTTTGCCCCATACATGACAATAGAGAATATTTTCCAAGTTGTAAAATGTTGAACCATTGAAGAACCAACATGATGAATAATATACGTGACTCGTTGCCAAAATCCCAGAGAGGACAGTAAGCTGACCAGCTAAAGAGATGTTCCTCTTATCCCTATTCCAATATTCTGTTTAATTTAACTAGTACCACCTATTCCGACATGTCCTTTGTGAATATGTTATCTCCAAAAGGAATCCCTAGATAAAAGTGTTACCTTTTGGGATACATTTCCAAAATCTAGAATCACATCTGATCAAATAATCCAAAAGCTAAAACTTATGTCTCATGATTACTTACTCACACCAGAGGCTATACAAAGTGTCTGACATAGAATGATGTGACCAATCAATAGATAAGGAAGAATCATCATGAAAATGTGCACTAAATTTCTCATGACCACCCAAGGAACCAAATGCCATTAATTTGATCCTCAACTTTGGCAACCTATAATTGCGAAAGGCATCTATTGCAATCAAATTAATTACCAACCTACTAGGCCTAAAGAAAAACCCCGACAATTCAGTTTCTAAATCTAAATTGAAGATAAAGGTTGGCCACTGAGTCAAAATTAACTAAATCCTTGGAAAAGATAAATTTGATAGCTGGTGTCATTAAGTGCAGAATCACTAGCACACATTAAGCATCTCAATGTCTGTTGCCACTCAGGAGACAAGTGATCTTCAATCTGACCCTGAATTATGGCAACCCACAACAAATGACCAAATTGGTGAGATGCTCCAATCTTATAAAGCAGCAGACCTACACAACAACCTTGGCATTTGAAGCCTTGAACTTTAGTTGAATCTCTGGAAAATAGTATCTTGACAGCAGATCTAAATCTCAGACCAAAACCTAGCCAATCCAACAATTCAAGAATAAAATTATGCTGGCTTTGTCAAAATCACTCTTCAACAAAAGGCTTTCTTCCCTAATTCCTTGGTCCATTCAATTTCCTCCCAGGAAGCCAGGATGAATCTCTCACTGACAAATTCAATCTGTTCTGCTCTAGAACCTTGCTGCAACGATCCTCTTCCAGCCTTCATCTGAGGACCTTGCTTATCACATTTTAGATAACAATCAATAGAGTGATAGGATGTCAACCTCCTATTGGATCCCTATCATAACTTTTGAGAATGAGTTTGAGTACTGATTGGTTTGGATGGTACATTCTTTTGTCGCTAGGGGCATGAATTCATAGCTGAGATTTAAGGCAAATCATGTTCCTTTCAATTAAAATCCAGGTGTTAATCATTTCTGACTTGATTACTTCAGTCAATCAATGCCTTAATAAAACATTTTCATCTCTGGCCATAGTTTATCTGGTAGGTCTCCATAAGTGCCGAGATTTAATGGAATTCATGCTCCCTTACTTTAAACTTCAGGGCTCAATTAACAATGCGCTAATCGTTGGAGTTAATCAGTGCCTTAATTGAATGTTTCTCTCTTTAGTTGTGGTTCATCTGGTGGGCTCTTCATAGGGTCCTTCCACCGCTATTGTTTCCTTGCCATTCCACCTAACCAATTTTTTCCATGGGGGAGATCTTAAATTTTTTGCTTTTCAAGTAGATTTTGTTAGGAGGCCAAAGGCACCAAACATTCACATCCAACAAGTTAAAATAGTGAACAAAGACCCCAATCAAGAATGTCGCAATTCGAGATGGAGAGTTTAATCGCTTAATCCCACGATAATGAAAGCATTTCGACCTATGTATGAACGGCAACGATGGAAAATTTCAAACTTGAGTTTTCATCAATTTCAGACATTCACCATTGTCTTGAGGCTAAATGGAACAAGATCCTAAAATAATAGATTTTTGGCATGTAAAACAGTCGTTTGGGTACTGATTTATACTAGTACAATGTATCTTAGCTAGGTAGCAAATGTCAGGTAGCATTCAAATAGAAAATAAGCTGCTAAATTTCAGAGGGGGCCATTGTCAACAAACTCTTTTCATTAACAAATGTTTTATCTTTCTATTGCTTACAATAATTGCTTTCTTTTTGTGAATATGCAAGGGATGTAGGCTTTATATAGTTCTGTATCGAAAAGTTGATACCTTGTTGTAAAATTTGTGCAGTGCATTCCGACATGAATGTTGTTACAAAGTTGGTTGGCAACAAATGTGATTTGGAGTCTTTGAGAAAAGTACCAGTTGAAGAAAGCAAAGCCCTTGCTGAAGTAGAGAAGCTATTTTTCATAGAAACTTCAGCATTAAATGCGACAAATGTGAATGATGCCTTTCAGATTGTAATCAAGGAGGTTTACAATAACATGAGTCGTAAGGCCTTAAACTCAGGTTCTTACAAATCTAAATTGCTATCAAACAGAAGTACAAGTGTCAACCTTTTGAAGAATGGGGATGCTGCAACAAAGACAGGGTTAAAAAAGTATGGTTGTTGCTGAAATCAAATCTCTTTTTTTCTCACGGGTTCCAAATTTACTTTATTTAATCAAATATACAGTGTTAACCACCTGTTATCTACATGGGATTTTTACAAGCTATTCTTCATTTTTAGTTGTAATAAAAATGGAAGCATCTTGGATGTATTGTGTTGACAGTCAAGTTTGTAGGGTCCTCTGTTTTTGATCTGCATGTGGCTAGAAAGCTATTGTGGAGAGGAATTGGAAGTTTTGTCTGTCTATTTGTGGAGGATCTATGACATTTGTTGGATCCTAATGCTCTATGTATTCATCAGTGTTTTTATACAAGTAATGTACTTGCTGGATCCTAATGCTCTATGTATTCATCAGTGTTTTTATAGAAGTAATGTACTTGGCAGTTGCATAGTAGAAGTAATGTACTAGGCAGTTTCATAGTAGAGGTCTAGTTTTTCTACATGTAGATAACCACCTTGTTATGTACATGGGATTCTTACAAGCTATTCTTCATTTTTTGTAATAAAAATGGAAGCATCTTGGATGTATTGTTGTTGACAGTCAAGCTTGTAGGGTTCTCTGTTTTTTTTATCTGCATGCGGCTAGAAAGTTTTGTTTGTCTATTTGTGGAGCATCTATGGCATTTGCTAGATCATAATGCTCTATGAGTGTTTTTATAGAAGTAATGTACTAGGCAGTTTCATAGTAGAGGTCTGGTTTTTTTCTCGTATGGAGAGGCATGGAGATGACGTCCTACTTGAAATAAATGTAAGAAAGAATTTATTGCTAATGCAAACCACCATTGGAGTGTTGGTGTATAGACAATGCAAATTACATATAAGTACAGAGATCTCCAGTTGAACTGACTTAAATTTTGAATAACTTGTCTAGTGCTATACTAAGGGAATTCAGAGCAGATAAATGAATTATATATATCCTTCTTGTTAATATTATAACCATTATGTTAGTTAATTATATCATACAAGTGAAAGGTTGTAGTACGGTTATTTCATGTATTTGGCATGCCTCTGAAGTTTATAATCTAGTATTCTTCTTATCTACTCCCATCATAAGTTTATAAGGTAGTATTCTTCTTATCTGCGCCCATCATAAGTTGTAATAGTTGAGGTCATGGTCCAGTAACCCCATCACGCTAGGCTGAATAGTGGACATACCAATCAACACACAAAAATTTAACATTCACATCCAACCAATTAAAATAGCAAACAAAGACCCCAATCAAGAATGTCACAATTCGAGATGGAGAATTTAATCACTTAATCCCATGGCAATGAAAGCATTTCGACCTATGTATGAACGACAGCGATGGCAAATTTTAAACTTGAGTTTTCATCAAGTTTATTAAGAAACATAGTTTGCAAATATTTTTAATTTAGGAACACTCTCTAACCTTTTTATTCGAGGACACAACAAATCTCATCCAATGGGGCCACTCTCTGAATTCGATCCCAGCAGCAATCACCAACAAACCCCAAATGTTGAGCACCCAACTGATCCTTGGAGCGTAGAAAGCATAGCTTAGAAAGCGGAGTGAGTTTTCCAAAATGTTCTGGTTACCTGGTGAGTTGCAGGGGACGGGTCGAATTGGTGAGGGAGTAGCGAGTGGGTTATTTCCGAATTCAAATTCCATGGTGAATTAACTTCCTGGCAGCAAGACAAGATGAAAATCGAAATGTCTGCCTTGTCAATCGTCAACATTAATGCGGAGGGTGGTGGAGCTGGGCAGAGCTCGCGGAGGGGGAGGGCGAAGGAATTGCCTAGGTTTTCCCGGGCGGCGAGGAAATTGGGCAATTCCTCCGCCTAGGTAGACTAGTCCTTTCAACCTCGGGGTGGAAGGAGGCTTGTTGGCCGTGGAAATGGAACATTGAGCTCTTCCCATCGATCTCGTGATGAATGCGATGCCGAGTTCGTCAACCATATGTTGCAGTGCGTAGATGCTTAAAAAATACAGAAAGGTAATACGTTAAGGTACTTGAGTCGTCAAACCTTTGTAACTCAGACCTTTGCATGTAATACATTTTTTATTTTTGTTTTTCTGTGGTTTCTTGGTTTTCTTTTGGATTTAAACCAAGCTTGTTAATCAAATTCCAGTCCAATAGACGTTTGCAACTTCCTACCGAATCTCCATCACAACCAAATTTCTTAATCCAAACTATGGTATAAGGCGGAATGAGACTATTCATAATATTATACTGACTATTTTGCCCCCGATAAGTTCAAACAATATGGTTGGGTCATCATCAAAGAATAATGTGAAAGAAAACATGATTGGTTTTCAAATCAGAGTGCGGCGATTCGTTGTTGGGCTGTGATTTATAGATTTGGGTTTCTCTGCAACTCCAAATTGGGATATTTACCTAAAAATTAGTTTTAGACGACATAACTAAGAGTAATATAAGTAGAATTTCACCTCACCTGTATTACACTAAATTTATCCTTGGTGTCGATAAAGTAGTCTAGGGCGTTAGAAATTCTGAAGAGATTTAAGAGCAGATTACTGGGCACTGTGCCAATCTCATATGAATTTAACTACTATTTTATCTCTTATTCATATGCAGACAGAAAAAGAAGTTACATTGTAAGCTTAGGGTTATTTGCCAAAGAAGCATTGGCAATCAGTGATTTTGGAAGTTTTATAAACATTTATTACATAGACATTTTATAATGATCATGAATATTTGATTGCTTGTTTACAGCCTTTTTGTCTGATCGCCATGACTTTGTCTTATGAATGGTGTATGTATTACAGTTAACTAATAGACAAGAAGAGGCGCAACTAATAAACGGTGAAGAGGAGTGCCAGAAGAAGAAAAATTAGTATGAAGAGGAATGTTTGAATCGGTGAAGATTACATCTACAGGCGAAACCACAACAACCCATAATGAAATATTCTTCAATCCTTCCTCTTTAATTTGCATGTAAAATGCTAGATTGATCTCTTAGTCATATATAACAAATAGTTTTACCGCCTTACCTGCACGCCCGATAATTCTAACGTCTCTTGCAAAGATATATAAGTTTCCACAATTGCAATTTCGCCTTCTAAAATTTCTTATAGTACATGATGACTGGAATTCTATTCAACGCCATCTGAATTTCTTGATAATTGGAATTTCTGCCTTCAAAAATTTCTTACAGCCGCATGATGATTTGATTTCGATACAGTGTCATATGAACTTGCCTAGAACTACCCAAAAATATAATTTACAAATGGACAATCAAAATAGTGGAACTTGAAAGGCATTTCAAAACGCGTATATACACGTGTTTCAGGGATTTAATATTTGGCATATAAATTGATTTTCGCTAAAGTTATCGATAAGGATTTTGAGAATCTTGATAATGACACTTTGGTTTGGGAGGATTGATTGATAAGGATTTTGATTTTTATTTATTTATAAGAATTTCAATAATTAAAATTTTAAATTGGCTAAAAGTATTATGGAAATAGATTCTGATTAATTTTTGACATATAAATTGTTTTTTTTAATATTTAAGAGATTATAATTTATAAAGATTTAAATTTTTCAGTGAAATCAAATGATTTTATTAAAATTTATTAAATAAAAAAACAACAACAAAAATAAAGAAAATGCTGAATTTGTTTTTTAATGGAAAATTAATTATAATGAATTTTATAAAAATAATATATTAAAATTATTTTGTAATAAATAAATAATTTATAAAAATTTTAAATATAATTTTTAAGTTTTAATAAAAAAATAATAATTACTTTCTCAATCATCCATATCCATATTCATTTTTATACTCTTTATATATATATATATATATATATATATTATTGATTCACAATTAATTTAAAATATTAAATTTTTGAATTTATTTCACAATTCTAATTTGCTAGTTACTACAATTTTTTCAAGTGTATTATTTATAAGTGAATGAATATTTTCAATATCAATGTTATAACTAGGATTAAATATGTTATTAGTATAATCTTTTCATGTAAATTCACAAATTAATATTTTGAAATGTGATTTTAGGTTTTTTATTTCATTTTCTTTGCTGAAGCAAGAGTCGTTCCTTATATTTCATTAAGCCAGAAAATATTTTACGTAATGCACAAACATCCACCCAACACCGTGGACCTAGGTATATTAAAATGCTAACCGCCTAAAGCATACCCCCCATCCCTACAAAGGTTACCTTTGAACCCTTGTAATACAAGTAATGAATGTGCTAAGTGGTCAGAAGAACATGAGAAAAAACCGCAGAAACTCCCATACCCCAGCTCCTCGTACTTGTATCTTCAATCAAAACCTTCCCTTCTCCTCGCACAATCCAATGGCAAAGGAAGAAATCTCCGAGCGGAGACGTTTGGTGTTTAACGGCCCAACCCCACCAAACTGCACGGTCATTCCTGTCCGTAGATCCACTCAGCGAAATCCAATGGTTGAGAGTAATATCACCCAGTTCAAGGTCTTCGAACATTAGTGCGTGATGGGGGAGGTATTATTTTCCACTCCACTGCCATGTGTAGGAAGCTGAATGGAATCACTTCCATTTTTCTAAAACTATTCCCTGCTTTAAAGTCATGCGATCACCCGAAAACCTCCATGGAACCAGTTTTACCTCCCGAAAATGGAATTTAGGGTTGTTACAGCTGCCGAAAAATACGGGGTTCCCATGCCACGCATTCTTTCTTCTATGCTTGAACCTAAAACCATGGAATGTTGTGAACCTACCCACTATGCGACCACCCAAAAAACTAAGGACTCCGGTCAACATACACCGGGGTTTTCCAAGGCCGATGTTGGCCTACCTCCACCAAAAAAACAGTGTGATAGACAATGGTGAATCATTCTAAGATGTAGTTATTTCGAACCTACCTCCTTGGCTCTATTTCGAAATACTTCTCTGTCCTCTTCTGCTTGCTCGAAACAAAGAGCTTTTAGTTTGCTCTGAGGCAGCTTCTGCTACTTCATCGAAACCCTACATTCTGTATAGCTCACACCTTGGTTGGCCACAATGTCCATCAGTTTATTGGCCTTTCATAGAACATGGTTGAAACTTATTGTGCAAAGACCTAGGAGGTGACCTTGAATTCTTTGGAAAACCTGGATTAGCCTCCAGTGTTTTGAGACTTTCTCCAGCACTGTTCCACAACTAATTCTTTTCACTAAGTTAATGATTAACTCAGAGTCCACTTCTATAATTACATTTAAGTAGTTGTCCAGCAGCAGAAACTCTAAGCATTACTCCAATGCCATTAATTCAGCCATGTTGTTGGTGGCTCTTCCTAAATGGCAATGGAAGATGCAGATAATGCATCCTTCTTCATCCCTTAACACCCCTCCAAAACCAGCGATTCCCGGGTTGCCTTTTGAAGCCCCATCAATGTTATATTTCAAATAACCTTTCAAGGGAGGATGCCAGAAATCCTTCGCCATTTCCATTGTGCTAACTTTCCGATTAAGGTCTTGAGGAATGAGCCCCTACATACCCAGCTACCTGAGAATTCTTAAATCAGCCTCCGAGGGAGGATTCTTAGGGTGATTATGTACTGTGGTACCAACCATCTCCTTAAGTTGTTTCAAGATTAGCTCAAACGGGCAATGAGGGGGATTCCTTTCATCCTTGAATATTCTCTTGTTCCTTTCTTTCCAAACATTCCATATAATAAAGCTTGGCATTAGAGCCCAAGCTGAGCTAAGGAATTCATAATCTGAAAAGTTTCTTCTCCAATTATTTAGGATATTAATGATACTCCCTTTATCCCTATCGGTCTGTTGAAAAATGGTAGTGAATGTATCCCATAACTAGGAGGTGAAAATGCAGCTATTGAGTATATGCTCCATTGTCTCCTCTTAAGCTTCACAGAGCTGGCATCTAGAAGGTCCCAGAACACCCCTCTTCCTAATATTGTCCCAAGTCGAGATTTTCTTGTGATGTGCCAACCACATGAAGAGTTTGATCTTCATCCACCCTTGGTGCCTCCATAGGTTCTGCCAAATCTTATCCGGAACAAGGGAATCCAGCTCAAGGAGAATACATTTTGCTTCCTTAAGATTAAAGGTTCCCTCTTTATTTTTGCCCCATCTTAGTTGGTCTTGCCCCCTGTAACTAAGATCATCCTTTTTTTCAACATTCTCATAAGTGCCTATGCTTTTGTTGTCAAGGGGCTATCATCTCTGCAATCAATATTTTTCTAGATTCTCCACTTTCTTGAATTATGAGTATGATCCCAAAAATCCTTTACCTTGTTTAATCCTTGGGTGTCTGTCTCGTGCTTAAGGCCCAAAATGTCCTCTTTTAACAATGTTGGTTCTTGTTGCCATTTATCCTCCCAGAATAGTGCTAGATCTCCCTCTCTGATTTCCCAGAAACTATTTTTTTGTACTAGGCTTTTGTTTTCCTAGGCTTTATTCCAGATGAATGAACCCTTTATATTTCCAGACATTCTTATGAGATCACTAGTTTGCTAGGAGCAGGCATATTTTTCTTTCCGGATACTTGCCCATTGAGCCATTGGATCTTGTAACCAAGGCCACCATAGTTTGGCCCCTAAAACATTGCTAAGAATCTCCTAGTCATCCAAGCCTATGCCCCTATGGCTCTTGGGTCTACAGAATTTTTCCCATGAAACTAAGGCCCATTGCTTTCTTGTTTCCTCCTTACCCCAAAGAAAGTCTTTTTGGATGTTTCTGAATTGTTGTAAGGCTCCTTTTTGAGCTAGGAGAGCCGATAACATGAAAAAAGGGATTGATTGTAGTACAACCTTTGTAAGTACCAACCTACCAGCCAGATTTGAAGATTTGATGGTCCACTTTCTGACTTTATCCCGCATCTTATTGATCAACGGTTCCCAAATGCTCTTGTGCATCGGTTTAGTAGTTAGAGGAACTCCCAAATATTTTTAGGGGAGGGAATCCCTTTGAAAGCCTAGAATTTTGGATATATTTCTCTGAATAGCAATATTGGTGTTAAAGAAAAAGATTTTTGATTTGGAGAGATTAACTTCCATACCTATAGCCATTGCAAAGTCATTCAGGATTTGTTTGTAGGTTGTAGCTTCTTTGACTGTGGGGATTCCCTGTAGCATGGTGTCATCTACAAATTGTTGATGAGTCAGTGCCTGACCATTCTCAGTTAATTGAAGGGCATTAATCTTACCCGCTACTTTAGCATGCTTGATAGACTGAACAAGTCCTTCCATCATAAGGATGAAGAGAAAGGGAGAGAGCGGGTCTCCCTACCTGAGGCCTATAGAAGGAATAAAAATCTCAAAGGGAGAGCCATTCACCAATATTGAAAAGCTGGAGGAAGTCACTAGGGCCATGACCCATATGACCCAGTTATGATCAAATCCAAAAGCAACAAGGACTTTCTTGATGTAGGTCCAGTTCACCTTATAATAAGCTTTGGAAATATCCAGTTGCATGATCATTCCATCTTGCCTCTTGCTAGTTAACGAGTGAACCACTTCGTGAGCTTGAATGATGTTATTTAGAATTTGTTTGCCTTCCACATAACCAGATTGTTCCCCTGAAACTAGAGTAGGAAGTAGAGGTTTGAGTCTGTTGGCCACAACCTTGGATATTATCTTGTATACCACATTACATAAAGCTATGGGTCTATACTTATTAGGAGTTTGAGCGATGTCCTATTTAGGGATTAGGTAGATGAAAGAGGTATTGAGCACTTTTAGAATAGTTTTGTTCAACTTGGAATCCTCCACTACATTCAATATATTCTGTTTAACAATATTCCAGCAAGCTTTGAAAAAATCCACATTGAAACCATCCAGGCCTGGTGCTTTTCCATTCTGCATATCTTTGAGGACCTCACTAACCTCCTCCTCAGTTACTGGCCTGTTAAGGTTGAAATTGTCCTCTCTAGGCACCAGCTTATGTATTTGTCTAGTAATGTCCCTAATGAAGTGCTCTCTCTCTAAATTGTTTTCCTGAGTTATGCCTCAGAAGTGCTGAACAAACACAACTTCTATATCCTCATGCAAGATATGAAGCTCCACACCCTTGTCCTTGATCGAAGAGATTCTGTTGTGAGCTCTATTTACCATGGTGGATCTGGGAAAAAATCTAGTATTATGCTCTCCTTCTTTGAGCCATTGAACTCTATACTTTTGTCTCCAAAATATTTCCTCTTATTTATATAAATTCTCCCATTCTTGATGATGATTATCAACTTGATCACTTTTGACTTTATCAAAGCCTTCTGTGATTAGAGCTTGGTTGAGTTCCTGTATTTTGTTTTCAACATATTTTTTATCCACAAAAATGTTGCCAAAATCATTCTTGTTCCAATATTTAAGCCTGAGCTTGATGTGCTTTAGTCTTTTATGAGGAAGGAACATTCTTGTTCCCTGAATTTGAAAATCTTCCAACCACCATTTTTCAATATTGCTGATGAATTCTAGGTGGGAAAGCTAGATATTCTCAAATATAAAAGGTCTGTTTCTAGGAGAACCTATGCCCTTGATCTCTAGTTGAACTGGCTAGTGATTTGAGCCTCCAAAGGGAAGAACTCTCGCTATTATTTCATTTCTTATAAGCATGAGATACTCTGATATAATGAATTTGTCTAACTTGGAGGAAATCCGAGCCTCTCCTCTTCTTTTATTATTCCAAGTAAAGAGGCCACTATCCATATCAGTATCAACTAGTTTCATGTTATCTGTAAAGGTTTGAAATGCTAAAGAGTCTTTACTTAGAGCTCTAGTTCCCCCTTTTTTCTCTGAAAGAGATTTGATCATGTTGAAGTCCCCTCCCATGATCAAAGGTATTCCTACATGTCTGTCCCTAAGATCCACAAGGGAATCTAGAAACCTGAGTTTATCATCTATTCATTGAGAGCCATAAACATTCGTGACCAGATAGGTATCCCTATCTCCTACAGGCTAAATAAATACTGATAAATAATTCCTAGATGCCTCAACATCTATTGATCCAGACTTAAATAGGAATGCAACAAATTACAGAGATAACCATAAACACAGATATGCAATGGAAATAACACTTCATTTCGTTAATGTAAAACACTGAAATATGCTTACAAATAGTAATGGAAATAAACCAGCTAGGGCGATGGTAGCTTATCTCTGAGAAGAGATGTGGTGGCTACATACCTCTGAACTGTGTTACAATGAGGCTCAAAGGCCTATTTATTGTTGAGAAACAATGGAAAACCCTTAACATTCCAAAACCTAACCATAGAAGATGAAACACCAAATTATGGGCCCTGTTTGGGTAAATTGGTACATCAACTTCCCGGGGTCGTAACTTTGGCATATGTTCTCCATTTGATGCATACAATAGCTCGTTAGAAAGATCTATCTAAGCACTACCACTTTGGGAAGGGCAACATCAATCCATGGACCCAGGTTGCCCCCAAATTTCCCAAAAAACGTCGTTTAGGGCCTCAAAACGGCTCCGGAAGTTCAGGACCCGAAAAACTGCTAAAAATAGTAAGTTGTGCTACAATTAAGGAAACTGAAAATGCTGAGAGAAACAATGGTGGGGGTCCAGGTTGGCTCATCAATATCCACCTGGATCATTCCTCCCCCCTTAGGAAGCAATGGTCCCCATTGTGTTGAGTCCTCCATGAGATGAGGAAACTTTTGTTGAACTTGGTCCCTGGTGAGCCACTTGCCCTGGTGAAGGAGTTAGCCTGCTTTGACAACTCAATATAGTTGGATATTCTGCTGGCGAGTGTTCTTGATCTGTGTGTCCATGATCTGATCAGTTGCAGCTTGTTCCATGCAATATGGATTTAATTCTGTGGGTGTGAGTTGTTTTGCAATGTCAGATGTGTCTAGAAATGGTGGAAAGTATGGCCAAAGACAGTCCATATTGAACACTGGGTGTAGGCCAAGGAATGGGGCATGCTGAGCTCAAATGCATTATCTCCCACAGCCTTAGTAATGGTGTAAGGACCATATCAGAGTGGTCTCAGTTTTCGATAGGCTCCAGTAAGGTGTTCCTTTTGCAAATGTAACTAGACTTTGTCACCCACCTTAAACTTATGTGGCACCCGATGTTGGTCATGTCTCTACTTGTACTTGGCATTCGATTTGTCTAGAATTTCATGGAACTACTGGAAAATATGTTGGATGTGCTCAATGAAGCTGGTTTCCTTGTCTGTTTCAGATTGGACATGAGTCGAATCTGTGTAAGTAGCTGAAAGTGGCATGGCCACATCAATGGGGCATAGTGATTGGGATCCCAAGCCCACCTAAAAAGGGTTGTGGCCAGTTGAGCTGTGAAGAGCTCGGTTGTAGCTATGATGAACATAGGGGAGGCTCTCGTTCCATGTGCATGGATGCTTTGAGTTGTACATGTGCATAATGTGTACAATCATCTTATTGACAACCTCTGTCTGGCCATCAGTTTGAGGATGGAAGGTTGTGGACTTAGTGAGTTTGGTGTCCAGCATTGACCAGAGACTGGACCAAAATGTACTGAGGAACCGACTATCCTGATCTGAGATGATAGACTGCGGGATCCCAAAGTGCACCCACACTTGTTCAAAGAAGAGTTTAGCAGTGGCTTCTGCTGTGATATTCTTCTTATAGGCCACCATAATGGCCATCTTCGAGAACTTGTCAATGACCACAAAAACACAGTCATTTCCATGCTTAGTGGAAGGAAGGCCTAACATGTAATCCATGGAGATGGATTCCCAAGGTCGACTAGGGGTAGGCAATGAGGCATAGAGATCTTGCTTCTTGATGGTCGGTTTGGCAATGGCACAGGCAGTACATGATCTAATGTACTTCCCAACATCCTGTCAAAGATTCAGCCAATAGAAATACTTTTGCAGTACTGCCACAATTTTCTCAACCCCAAAATGCCCAGCAGCCCGAATGTAGTGTGCTTCCCAAATCATCTTGGCCGGCTCGCTTGAAGGAACACAAAGGTGACCCAAGTGGCATAACAGGGCATCCTGGAGGTGAAAATTGCGAACATGCCAACCCTCCAAGAGTGTCTGGTATGTGTGGCTGAATTCTAGGTCACTTTTGTAGAGAAGTGGCCAATCAGAAGTCTCGTACCCACAAGAGTTGAGCACGGTGGTTAACACCATGATCGGTGGTTGACTGAGGCAATATGCAACATTATTGGTGTTGTCCTTCTTATACTTGATATTCAAATGGAACTATTGCAGGTATGTAGACCACTTCTAATGGAGATCATTCTACAATTTCCCTTGGGTGTGTATGAACGGCAAGGGTTGGTGATCTGTGTGGATGACCGTTTCCTTCCCCAAAATGTAATGCTTCCCTTTGTAATTCCCCTTATCGGGTTCTGACTCAGAGCTGGGACATGCATCTGATTCTGAAACCTTTAGCTTAGCCACTAGTGACTGCTTGGCCCGACACTCACTTATGTTGTGAGTAGAGCTCTTATGGAACTCACACCATTTTCCTGTGTCCTTTTTCGGCTTCGTGGCACTGTTCTTTTCTTGCAGCTTTGGCGGGTTGCCTTGGGTTGCCCCAGCTTGGCTTTGTCCTTTGTTCTGTGGTTTAGGGGCACCTTTCCCTTGCTTTGGATTTGCAGATCAAAAGTCTCGCTCCTTTTGTTTAAACTTCTGCTTGACCTTGACGGCATATTGGTATGATGTGCCGAGCGAAGAGATGTCCAAGAATTCTATTTCTTCCTGGATGTACTTATGTAGGTAGCCATGGTATTTGAGTATTAAATGTTGCTCTGAATCCTTGATACCCAACTTTTTGCGAAGGGTATGGAAAAGATTGGTGAACTCTGACATGTCTTGGTCCCTTCCCTGCCACAGCATGGTCCACTTTATGTATTCATCCTCATAGCTTTCGACAGGGTAGTACTGCTCCTTGATGGCATCCTGGAAGGAATTCCAGGTGGGTGCAACTGAAAATAGTGAGCTGGTATTTTCATCCTTCTGCTCGCAGTAGGTTTCCCACTAGTCGTTGACGTGGGGGCTTGCTTTGAGAAGAGCGAAAACAATCTTTTCCCAACTTGAAAATTCATGAACAAAAAAATAACCCTCTAGTAGATTTAATCATTTATCTATGGCATTTGCGTCTATCTAACCCTTGAATATGGGGATTTCAAAATTAACTTGTACCTTAAAGGGCGTGGCATTTCCAGAGTAGCTACTGGAAGTCGATGCGTCACTTCTGGGTAGCCATTGAACGATCTGGGCAAAGCTGACCATCATTGCGTTCCATTGTCGCTCGAGGGCTTCTTTGAGAAAGATTTTGATAGGATCTCCCGCCCCCTCGTCTTTCTTCTCATCTGCCATGGAAGGCCGTCGGGATTTGCGAGGCTGGTCTTGCAAAGGTTCGACCAGTTCAACCCCTAACTCCTTATATCCCGACCTCGTTGGGGACATGCAAAGAAAAACAGAGAAAAGGCAGACTGCTCTGATACCACTGATCCAGACTTAAACAGGAATGCAAAAAATTACATAGATAACCATAAACATATATATGCAGTGGAAATAACACTTCATTTCATTAATGTAAAATACTAAAATATGCTTACAAAAAGTAATGGAAATAAACCAGCTAGGGCGATGGTAGCTTATCTCTGAGAAGAGATGTGGTGGCTACATGCCTCTGAATTGTGTTACAATGAGGCTCCAAGGCCTATTTATTGTTTAGAAACAATGGAAAACCCTTAGCATTCCAAAACCTAACCCTAGAAGATGAAACGCCAAACTGTGGGCCCTGTTTGGGTAAATTGGTACATCAACTTCCTAGGGTCGTAACTTCGGCATACCATCTCCGTTTGACGCGTACAATAGTAATGATCTATCAGAGCACTACCAATTTGGGAAACATCAGTCCACAAATCCATGTTGCCCCCAGATTTCCCAAAAAATGTCCTTTAGGGCCTCAAAACGGATCCAGAAGTTCAGGACCCAAAAAATTGCTAAAAATAATAAGTTGTGCTACAATTAAGGAAACTGAAAATGCTGAGAGAAACAATGGTGTCGGTCCAGTTGGACTCACCAATATCCACCTGGATCATCTATTATGTCAATTTTTTGGGGGTTCCAAAGAGTGAGAATGCCCCCTGCTGTATTCTCTACTTTGACTTCTAGAAACTCAAATCTACTGAGCCATTTGCTATGAATTTGTCTTAATTTTTGAATGGAGCATTTCATTTCCTGGATGAAGATTATATACAAGATTGCTTGTTTCATTCTATTACTAAGCATTCTCCGTTTTCTTTTACTGCCTAGACCCCTTATATTTCCAAGATGTGAACTTCATAATTAAAGATTTGTAAAGGAGTAGCTGGCTAGATCTTTCATCTTACCTGAATCTATCATTAGCTTTCCACACTCCATCAAGAGCTTATTCTGCGTTTTTCTACCTCTTTTCTTTCCTGGATTTCTAGTTGCTAATCAAAGAGTTGTTTTCATCGTTTTCACACCTCTGTTATTCTGCTTGTCAATGTTTTCTCCGTTCTCCAACTCCTTAGCCTGAGTTTTCCATAAAAACAACTACTATATTCTATTGAGCTCTTCTTGAGGTAACTAATTTATCCCTCCCGTGGTTCCCTGTATCAAGAACCCTTCCAAATCTAGGTGTTCCTTGTCAAGAATCTCCTGTAGCTCATGATCCTCCAGTTCCAATTCATTATGGGCCATTTCCTAATCCATCTCTAGTTCTGAATCACTCATCATAGTCTCGTTCTGATTATCAATATCCTATGTTTGTTCATGGTTTTCTTCTTTCTCCTTTTCCCCAGGACTTCCTTCCATTGCTTGTTCTTTTGTAATCTCTTCATCCTCTTCAAGAACTTGGAACTTGTTCTAATTGACCTTTTTCCCTCCATTTTGATGTTGCTTTGGTCCTCTTTTACTGCCTTTTCCTCTATTTACCACTTTGTGAAAGCTATCAGTGTGATTTATTGTGTTAGCTTTGCTTTTGTTTTCTACTTTACTGAGAGGGAAGTCTTTGAATAGGTGCGCATGTTTGTGGCATCTATGACATCTAAATGGAATATGCTCATAATCTATTGTTTGCACCCATTCTTCATCAAAAGCTTCCAAGATTACCTCATCTGGAAGAGCTCCGGATAGGTCCATTTCCACACATATTCTTGCAAAGGAAGTATATTTTCCTCTTCTTGTGGCTTCAGAAGCTTTGACAAAATGACCTAATTTATTGCCTATGGCAGCTAGTGATTCAGTTTGCTAGTAATCGAGAGGTACATAATAGTGCCTTACCTAGACCAGTACCGAAGTAAAAGTCTCACGCTTCGGGACAAAATTCATCATCCAAGGTCGCATATAGAGGCCAGCTGCTGCATAGAAGTAGGGCCCTCCTTCAAACACTCTGTATTTGTCTTAAATGTTTGTAAACACCACAGTGAAGAATTCCTTTGACCCAAGATGTAGGTCAATGCTTCCTTTAGGTTTCTAGTGGTATTTGATTCACGTCTGTTAAGATTTTTCAGTGGGCCATAATCCCATGAATTTACAGATGATAGCATAAGTCCGCATGTGATCCATGTGCGCCTATAGAGTAGGATCATTTAAAACTACTCTGGGTGTGATCTCAACTTTGGGTTTACAAGGTCCCTTTTGTTTTTTGTCTTTAGTTCCCTGATTTTTGTCTTCTTCCTCCTTGTCTTTTGTGTTGTTATTTTCCTTGGTTTTGTTTCCTTCTATCTCCTCCTCTGTATTCCTTTTCCCTTCCTCAGTTGTACCTTCGACATTTTCTAGAGGTTTCTTGCCTCTACTGTCTACGACCTCCTTATAGGAGGGAGTGGAGCTCCCTCCTCTGCGACCCTCCATGTGGATCAACCTTTGTAACTATCTGAAACCCTCACTGTTCGCCCTCCGTTCCTCCGCATATTCTGGTTTTTCATTTTGTTAAAAATAAATAATAATATATAAAAGATGTGAATATTGAATTTTATTATAATATTAATATAATTATTATAATATAAAACTAAAAAAAATGTTTAATTATTCCACAATTAATTATTTATATTAAAATTTGAATTTATTTTTACAACTTTAATTGACCCAATAAATTATTATTGAACCATGAAATTTAGTTTCCACCAAACAACTTGTAGTAAAGCCATGAGAAAATTAATTAACAATATGGGAGTAAAACTTTAATGCTAATTTTTTAAGAGGTCATGAAAATTGCAAATAATGATCATAATAAAAATAATAATAATAATAGTAATAATAGTGATGATAATTTATGTCCACTAAGAGCAATGTGGTCTATTGCACCTTAAGAAAAAGAAGAATCTAATTGTAATTATTTAGAATATTATTTCTGTACTCAAAAAGAAGGGAAAGAATCACACCAAGATCACTATAGTTGGGCTACTTAACAAGACAAGAATATTAGAAGTGTGACAGATGTTAGGGAAATGAGAGTAGTTGTGAGTAAGGGTCAGACAATCTAAAAGAAAGTGCTTTTCGTCCTCCACCCTCTTAGTATTGCAAAGCTGACGAATCATATTGTGTTAGGGAGTCTTGGGAGTAGACCACTGTCCAGTTAGCTCATGATAATTAGTTCGAATCTTAGTGATGTTCATCTTTTTCTTCGAGCTCGTCAAAAATAAAAGATAATTATGGTTCTCAAGGGTGGGGTTGATCACCTCCTTATAATATCTTAGCTTCCTTTTATCCTCTATCTCCTTATCATCCCATAGCTTATCATTAAATTTGGAGGTGATAGTATCTTTGACACTATCCTTGTTTCCCTGAATGATCTCCTCATTTATTCCCCAAAGGTTGAGCCAAGACTGGGCATCCTTGTGCCACCCATGCTTGAGGTGAATGTGGGGGCTTTAACTAATGTTAGAAGCAATTTTAGGAAGCCTCTCATATTCCATGTTGTAAAGCTTCTTTTTTTACATTAGATACTTAAACATAGCCCTGCTTTCAATAGTGGGGAGGCCAAGATCAATCAGAAGGATAGGATAGGGGGTATTTCCCTTGATCTTGAGATTGTATGTTATAAATTTATTTTGAATCATCTCAATATTGCTCCATGACTCTCTGGATATACTACAAACCTAGACTTCATAACCATATAGGATGACAAGGGTGATGAAGGTCTCAAAGAGGAACCTTTTTTTACTCCAAATACAAATATTGATAGCCTTACAATTGTTTTCAAGATCATAATATGCTTTCCAGCCTCCAATAATATTTTTCTCAATGTTGTAATTCCAGTTGAGCTGATAAGGAATGTCAATACCCAAATATTTATAAGAAGATACTTGATCCAAGCAATTGCTATCATAGACAAAATTTCTATGGGTGATCATTTTGGATTTAATTATCATGATTTTAGTCTTGTCGGTAATAACCGTCATACCCATCTGGGAGAAATATTCATGAAGAGTCTTAAGCTTCTTTTCTAGGTCCTCATGGTTTCTATCAAGAAGAACAATATCATCGACATAGAGGAGAAGAGTAATGATAATACCAGCAAGCTCGGTCCCCTTGTACCCCTGATTTCCAAGCACTCCTCTAGATTATCGATGTAAATAACAAAAAAGGTGGGGGAAAGGGGACACACTTGCTTAACCTCGATATTGCATTTAATATCTTTAGACCATCCTTTATTGGTCTTAAGCTTGGCAACAACCATCTCGTAGAGGAAAATGACAACAATCTTAAACTTAGGAGGAATCATTATCTCATCAAGTATTTTCCAAAGCTTATCTTGAGGAACAATGTCAAAGGCTTTTCTAAAGTCTAAAAAACAACAAAAGAGATCAACTTTACTATCGTGACACTCCTCGACAATGATCTTGAGAGTGACAAGATGGTCGATAATCGAGTGATATCTCTTAAAACGAACTTGCCCTTTAGCTCTTTTACCATGGATTTCAAGCCAATGGCTAATCTTCTTATCCAAAATGAGACCATAAAGCTTGGCTAATATATGGCTAATCATAATGGTCCTGTAGTTAGAGGGAACAATTTTGTCCCCATTTTTAAATATAGGCACAATAAGGTCATGTAATAAATAATAATATTATTAATGCTATTAATAAATAATAATATTAAATATTAAACAATTAAGTATTATTAAACAATAATATTATTAAATATTATTAATAATAAATAATAATATTATAAATAAATAACAATATTTCATTAATTATAATATTAATAATTTTTCAAAAACATTAATAACATAATTTTTTATAGTTTATTATAAATAATTTATAACTCCAAATATATGATAACATTAAACATTAATTTAACCCATGTTTATGTTAATATATTAATACTATTATTAGCATTAATTTTAATTATTATAAATAATGCATATCTATATATATATATATATATATATATATATATATATATATATATAATTTATTAGTGTTGTGGTTTTATAAATTAATTATCCCTTGTGTTTATGAGTGCCTTGGGTTTATAATCAATCATGGTCAACTATGGTCCAACGTCACATTGTGATATAGATTGTGTCAATATGGAAATCAACCATGCTCAATGAAGGCCAACCATGTTTATTTTGGGGTTTATAATATTTATCTTAGGTTTATATACCTTGGGTTTATAGTATTAAACTCTTGGGTCTATAATCCCTTGAGATTTTAGTATTGTGACAAATATTGTATTAATATGAAAATCAAACATGGTCAACCATGGTAAATCATGGTAAACCCTGGTCAATAATCATGGTCACATTGTGACAAATATTGTCTCAATATGAAAATTAATCATGGTCAACCATGGTCAAATGTTGCATTGTGACAAATATTGTGTCAATATGAAAATCAACCATGGTCGATGATGGTCAACCATGTTTATTTTAGGGTTTCTAATATGTATATTAGGGTTTATATACCTTGGGTTTATATTGTTAAACCCTTGGGTTTAATATTATTCCCTTGGGTTTATAATCCCTTGCATTTTTAGTATTAATCTCTTGCATTTATTAGTCCCTTAGGTTTATATTATCAATCCATTGGGTTTATTAATCTAAGTGTTCATATTCCTAGGGTATAATATTATTCATAGGGTTTTTAATATTAATTCTAGGGTTTAATATAAATCTCGTGGGTTTATAATAGTGGTCAACAATGGTCAACCATGGTCCAATGTCACATTGTGACAAATATTGTCTCAATATCAAAATCAACCATCATCAACCATCATCATTCATGGCTAGTCATGGTCCAATGTCACATTGTGACAAATATTGTCTCAATACGAAAATCGACCATGGTCAACCATGGTCCAACATCGCATTCTCACAAATATTGTCTCAACATTAAAATCAGTCATGGTCAACCATGGTCCAATGTGGCATTATGACAAGGATTGTCTCAATGTGAAACTTGACCGTGCTCAACCATGTTCCAATTCCACATTGTGATGAAGATTGTCTCAATATGAAAAACAACCATGGTGGACCATGGACAACCATGGTCATCCACAGTCAACCACGGTTCAATGTCACATTGTGACAAAGATTGTCTAAATATGAAAATCTACCATGGTTAACCATGGTCAAACATTGTCCAAAGTCGCATTGTGACAAAGGTTGTCTCAATATGAAAATCAATCATGGTCAACCATAGTCCAACATCGCGTTGTGAAAAAGATTATGCCAATATGAAAATAAACTATGGTCAACCATGGTAAAAGATGTTTATTTTAGGATTTATAATATTTATCTAAGGGTTTATATACCTTGGGTTTATAATATTTATCTCTTGGGTTTAATATTATTCTCTTGGTTATATAATCCCTTGGTGTTTCAATATTAATCCCTTCGGTTTATTATTCCACTCGGTTTATAATATTTATCATAGGGTTTATATACTTTGGGTTTAAATACTTTAGGGTTTTAGAATTAATCCCTTGGGTTTATAATATCAATCCCTTTAGTTTATCAATGTAAGGGTGCATATTCCTAGGGTATAATATTATTCATCACATTTATAATATTAATCCTAGGGTTTAATATAAATCTCTTGGGTTTATAATCATGGTCAACCTTGCGCAACCATGGTCCAATGTCACATTGTGATAAAGATTGTCTCAATATGAAAATAAACCATGGTGGACCATAGTAAATCATGGTAAACTATGGTCAATAACCATGGTTACATTGTGACAAAGATTACCTCTTGGTCCAATGTCACATTGTGACTACCATGGTCATCCACGGTCAACCATGGTCCAACGTCACATTATGACAAAGATTGTCTCAATATGAAAATCTACCATGGTCAGCGATTTTCCAAAGTCGCATTGTGACAAAGGTTGTCTCAATTTGAAAATCAAGCATGGTCAACCATAGTCCAACATCGAATTGTGATAAATATTGTGTCAATATGATAATCAATTGTGGTCAAACATATTTATTTTAGGGTTTATAATATTTATCTAAGGGTTTATATACCTTGGGTTTATAATATTTATCCCTTAGTTTTAATATTACTCTCTTGGGTTTATAATCCCCTGGGTTTATCATTCCAAATGGTTTATAATATTTATCATAGGGTTTATATACCTTGGGTTTATAGTATTAATGCCTTGGTTTTAATATTATTTCCTTGGGTTTATAATACCTTAGGGTTAGAATTAATCTCTTTGGTTTATAATATCAATCCCTTAAGTTTATCAATCTAAGGGTTGATATTCCTAGGGTATAATATTATTCATCACATTTATAATATTAATCCTATGGTTTAATATAAATCCCTTGGATTTATAATCATGGTTGACCTTGCGCAACCATGCTCCAATGTCACATTGTGACAAAGTCTGTCTCAATATTGAAATCGACCATGGTAGAACATGGTTAACCATATTTATTTTAGGGTTTATAATATTTATCTTAGCATTTATATACCTAGGGTTTATAATATTAATCCCTTGGGTTTTTAATATTAATCCCTTTGGGTTTATTATTCCCTAGGGTTTATAATAATAATATCAAGGGTTTATTAATCCAAGGGTTTATTTCCCTAGGGTATATATTATTCATAGGGTTTATAATATGAATCCTTGGGTTTAATATAAATCCCTTTGGTTCATAATCATGGTCTACCATGGTCAAGAATGGTCCAACATCACATTGTGACAAAGATTTTGTCATTACAAAAATCAACCATGATCGAACGTCGCAATGTGATAAAGGTTGTCTCGATATGAAAATAAATCATTCTCAGCCATGATCAACCACGATTCAACATGGCTTTGTGACAAATATTATCTCTATATGAAAATGAACCATGGTCAACCACGATCAACCATTTTTATTTTAGGGTTTATAATATTTATCTTGGGGATTATATATCTTGTATTTATAATATTAATCCCTTGGGGTTATCATATCATTCCATTAGGTTTATTAATCTAAGTGTTCATATTCCTAGGGTAAAATATTATTCATATGGTTTATAATATTAATCCTAGAGTTTAATATAAATCCTTTGGATCTAGAATCATGGTCATCCATGGTCAACAATGGTCCAATGTCAAATTGTGCTAAATATTTTCTCAATATGAAAATCAACCATGTTGAACCATGGCCTAACATCACATTGTGACAAAGATTATCTTAGTATGAAAATAAATGATGGTAAGCCATGGTCAAACATATTTATTTTAGGGTTTATAATATTTATCTTAGGGTTTTTATACCTTGGGTTTATAATATTTATCCCTTGGGTTTAATATTATTCCCTTGAGTTCATAATATCTTAGGATTTTAGTATGGGTTTATAATATATATCCCTTGGGTTTATTAATCTAAGAATTCATATTCATAAGGTATAATATTATTCATGGGGTTTATAATATTAATCTTTGGGTTTAATATAAATCCATTGGACTTATAATCATGCTCAACTATGGTCTAACGTCACATTGTGACGAAGCTTTTCATCAATATGAAAATCAACCAATGCTGTAGTGTGACAAGGATTGCCTAAAAATGAAAATCAACCATGGTCAACCATGTTCCAACCTCGCATTGTGACAAAATGGTGACTCAATATGAAAATCAACCATGGTCAATAACCATGGTCACATTGTGACAAATATTGTCTCTTGGTCTAATGTCACATTGTCACAACCATGGCCATCCATGGTCAACCATAGTCCAATGTCGCATTATGACAAAGATTGTCTCAATATGGAGATCATCCATGGCCAACCATGGTTAGCCATTGTCTAATGTCACAGTGTGACAAAGGTTGTCTCAATATGAAAATTGATCATGGTCAACCACAGTCCAACATCACATTTTGACAAAAATTGTGTTAATATGAAAATCAATCATGTTCAACGATGGTCAACCATGTTTATTTTAGAGCTTATAATATTTATCTTAAGGTTTATATACCTTGGGTTTATAATATTTATCTCTTGGGTTTAATATTATTACCTTGTGTTTATAATCCCTTGGGCTTTTAGTATTAATCCCTTGGGTTTATAATATTTATCTTAGGGTTTATATAGTTATGTTAATAAATGTATATTAATCATATGCCTATCGGTATATATCAACCACATTTACTAATATGGTTGTACATGTGCTTCATATACACCTATCAACGTATATCAACCACATTAGTAAATGTGGTTGTGGTTTATAACGTTTATCCTAGCGTTTATATACTTAAGGTTTATAATATTAATCCCTTATGTTTTATATCATCAATCACTTGGGTTTATTAATGTAAGGGTTCATATTCTTAGCGTTTCTAATATAAATTCTTTGGGTTTATTGATGCTTTGGATTATATTAACAATCAATTATGATATTAGCCCAAGGGTTTATAATAATATTAATCCCAAGGGTTTTTAAATTTATTAATCAGTTATTTATTATAAAAAGAATGGATTAAATATTATTATTATGTATGTTTTTAATATAAATAAATAAATTATTTATTATTAATATATAATTAAATTATTACTTAATAAATCTTTTAAGTAACAATTATTTGCTTAGTATATTATCTAATTAAATTATTAAATTATTTAATATTTTTAAAATATTTGATTTTTATATATTTAATTTAAAATTATTTATTATTTTAAAATGATTATAAACCATCTTTCAATAAAAACAAATTATCTATATATATAATATATATATATATATATATATATATTATATAAGCTTGGTAGGACTACATCTTTATCATGTCCAACTTCTCATACCGATCGGGGGAACTTCTCACACAAATGAAGGGATAGCACAAGATTTGAATGCAAGACTTCTGGTTCGGTGAGACTTCATTTCCATGACCATTTCAAATTGAGCTACCGCTGTTTCTCAGATATGGATGTAATCATAATCATAAATATTATTTCCAAATAGAAGAATATTTGTTATTTTGGATTTTTTCACATTAAAACGAAACATAAAGAAAGAGTTATGGAGAGGGGCTCATCATTTATCTGCAACATACTATTAGCACAACCACATTTAATTAATTAAATATGGCTGATAAATGTCGAAGGAAAATTTGGTTGTTATACGCCGAAAGCTTTGTTTGTATCTACCACAAACCATTGATAAATATATATTAATTAAAATAATATCACAATTTTTTTTAATATATATTTATATGTGTGTATATATATATATATATATATATATATATATATAATATATATATCAATGGTTTGTGGTAGATACAAATGAAGCTTTCAGCGTATAACAACCACATTTTCCTTCAACGTATATCAACCATATTTAATTAATTAAATGTGGTTGTGTTAATCGTATGTTGCAAATAAATGATGGTCCCCTCTCCATAACTCTTTCTTTATGTTCCATCTTAATGTGAAAATTTCCAAAATAACAAATATCCTTATATTTGGAAATAACATTTATGATAATGATTACATGCATATCTGACAAACACGAACCCGATTTCAATTAAGATACAATTTCAATCTAAATAATGGGTTATACCACAACCATGTTTGAGTATAAAATTGCAGTCTAAATAATGATAATATTTGATATGGAAAATATTATAACTTCTAAATTGATTCCAACTATAGTCAAAACCACCTTCGGCTCAAGTGAGGGTGACATGAGGATGCCAAGTCTTGCCTCAACCATTGGGAGATAAGGGAAGAGATGCTCTTGGGGAATAAGGATAATATTAAGAACATCATTAATTCCAAAATTTAAGGATAAGTTGTGGAGTGATAAGGAATTAGAGGGGAAAATAAAGTTAAGATACTATAAGGAGGTAATCAACTGCATGCTTGCTAACCAGAATTACCTTTCTGTATTAACCAATGTGAAGAAGTGAATGGATATTACAAGGATTAAAACTAATTATCATGAGCTATGGAGTGGATCTTGGTGTTGGTCTATTCCCAAGATTCCTTAGGATGAAAGAATATGCGTCCTTTGTGGTACTAAGAGATTCGAAGATGAAAAACACTTTCTCTTGGATCGTCCAACCTTTACTCACATCCCTTCTATAACATTTTCCCCACTACCAACCTCCTTGACTTGCTCACTCAGAAAAACTACAGTGACCTCAGAACGCTTCTTTCCCTCTTTTTTTATTACATAAATAAATACTTAAATAATCTCAATTAACCACTTCTTTCTTAAGGTCCAATAGACTATATTAGTCTTAATAGATGTTAAACATCATCATCATATAGTCTTAATAGATGTTAAACAGCATCATCATATATAAGTGATTAAAGTGAAATTTTGAACAATATGGTAGAAACTTAAAAATAGATTATATTATAGTTGGATAACAAAATAACAAAACGCTCAGTTTAAAGTGTTATATTCAAACTCGGATTGCTTACTCATAATTATTGATTTTTTTTTCCTTTTAAATAATAATTAAATAAAATCTAAACCGAAATATTATAAATAATAGCTCAACTTTGGGATTATAAATAATAACTATATTATTTATATATATATTTCTTTTTAATTTACAAAAATATTTAAATGGATAAATAATTATGTTTTTAATTTTTAATATATTCAAATTTTTAAAAAACCTATCATATATATAATATATAATATATAAATATCATTAATTTTATATCAAAATTAAAATCATTTTATTGGTAGAATTTATTTGATCGGTCAGGGTGTTAGTGCATAGTTCTTAAGAAATGAAAAGTTGAACTTTGAATGGTTTGAGGTCATGCTAGAGTTATGATTCACAAAACATTTTTATACATTTTTATCGATGATAATTAAAAAGATTAGAGTATGTGTTTGTTTATAATGGTTATACATTTAAATGTAAAAGATGGTAGAGTATGTATGTTTTAATATATAATTTGGATATTGCTTTGAATGTGATAGTGATTTTAAAATGAAATTATTACTAGTATAGATCTATCTTAATTACAGATTTAACAAAGGAGAAAGATGACGTGTAATTTTGTATATGTTGTATTTTTTAATATATAAAATAGATCAAAATTTACTTAGACATAAAAGAGTGAGTTTGCTTAAAATGTTTGTATAAATTGAATTTTTTAATATATAACATGGATCAAAATTTACTAGGACATAAAATAGTGAGACTTTTTAAAATGTTTTAACTATTAATTTTTTTTTTTCAATTGCTTTAATATAATGTATATATGGTTCTTTTTTAATTTTTAACTATTTTGTTTTCTATAAATTTGATATAAGTTTATGTTGTTTCATATGGACATCTAAATATTTTATTTATGGTTGAAAGTGAGAGTGAAATATTTTTACCACTTTTCTTTAGTATGGACAAGAGAGTGAGATTATTGATGTTTTATTATACTTTTAATTAAAAAATCAAACACGTATATTCATTTATGTTTTGTTATCATATGCCATGTGAGTTGTAAAATGAACCTCTTGGCTCAATTAATTATTATAGTAGTTAAATTGAATTATTATTACTGGCATAGATCCATCTTAAATAGGGATCTAACATGAGTGGAGAAGGATCAAATTTCTTCGGATGAAAACTTCTTTAGAATGCAAAATCCAATGTATTATTTTTCATTCATAAATGCTATAAAAAGTAAATATAAGATCAAATAGACTTTTTAACAGTAAAAACTAACACATTTCTTTTACTTCTAATTATTTTAGAGAACATTCATTTACATTCATTTCTTTTATTATAATAGAATATATATTTTTTTTTTTTTTTAAATTTTTTTATTTTTATTTTTATTTTAAAAGAGCAAATATAAAAAAAATAAGCGTTTAGGCTCAACTAAAGTCTAATTAAAACATATGTTCAGTCACTTTCAACTTGGTTACTTGGTTTTAGAAAATACATTTAGTAAAGAAAAATTAGAACTGTATGAGCAAAAGCTACTGAATTACAACCTCGAGGCCCAAATATACTAGGTGGCCTCACACAGATCGCAACACACAAAACGTTAAAACATGCAAAGTGCACTCTCAGGGCACGCAAGACACACGGCACTCTTGACTTTAGATATGCTGACAGTTAT
The DNA here is from genome assembly GCA_000404065.3 of Pinus taeda. NCBI lineage: Eukaryota > Viridiplantae > Streptophyta > Pinopsida > Pinales > Pinaceae > Pinus > Pinus taeda. The sequence continues at coordinate 39,746 of APFE030099324.1, read as the reverse complement.
TACCCTTCACTTACTTCCTCAACTTCTATTGCATTTCCAATGTCGACAAGTTCGAAATGTTTTCTTCGCCATCAGATTCGGATTCCCCTCCAGAAGCAACATCAACGATGGCTTCTCCAACTTTAGCAATGGCTTTAGCAATGGCACTCGAACAGTCTTCTTCACGATCGGGGGCAGGTTCCTGCCCAGATGCGTCGTTGCCTTCACCTTCAGCTACAGGTGGACGTCCTGCATCCTTGCCCGGCCTCTGCATAATAAATAAAATCATTAGCTAATATATACTATGTATATCTGTAATCTCTATTGAAGCATTCATATCTGGTATTTTGATTTTTATTATTTTTTTTATCTTGGTTAATGGTTAATAATTGAGGCTATAGTTTAATAGGAGGGGATGTATAATTTGTTTCTTTAAAATAAAAATAAAAAATAAATTATTTTTTAAATAAATGTAAATTATAATTAAAAAATATATATTTTGTAAATTTATATTTTAAGAAGAAATTTAAAGAAAAAAATTTGAATAAAACTATTTTGAAAATTATATTTATATAAAATTATTGAGTTTTAATGGTTAAAATTTGTATTGGTCATATATATTCTATTTAGTATTAAAAATACAATTTACACAGTAGAAAAAAACACTATAAAAAAAACACATTATATTTTGCATGTGAAAAAATTTGTTCTCTCGGCCTCAAATTAAATCCATACTTAAAATAAATTTATGCTAAATAATTTTTAGGAACATTTACAAATTTTACCTAAAACAAATCCAACATTGCCATGGCTTTCCCTGCTATAAAAGCTGCATCATATATTTCTTGCTCTTCACCGTAGACCGCCCATTCATTGCACTTTTTTATTAGTGCTTTATTTAGTTCATTTTCCAAGCAATCAATGATAACAGTTGCCAATAAAGACCTTAGATTATCAATGGCTTGTGGTGAACGAAGATCGATTCCTTCTGATGTTTTCTTCAAGCTAAAGTTTGCAGCGGCCGTCATCCGGTCGATGGAGTCGTGCATATCATCCACCCTTTCCTCACTTTCTACATTTCGAATCCGGGATTTCATATCCTCTTTCATTTGGTCCCTGATAGTCCGCACTGGTTCGGATTGAATGGGCTTCATCTTAAGATGTTTTTTCCACTTGTATTCAAGAGTGTCGAATTCCTTGTCGGCTGCATGGCTTAAGGAATTGGCTTCCTTATTAGAACTTTCATCAACAATGTCCATGAGAGGCCATGCTTCAGAGCAAGCCGTAAAGGCATCATCAACAACTCCAAAACTATTGTCATCGTAAGAGCACAACATAAGATGGATCAATGACACTACTCTCAGTTTCCAGGACCTTTTGCCAGCGTAGTAAATCCAGGACCTTTTACGTCTTCTATTTGCTATAATTCCAAATAAATAAATAAAAATGAGTGAATGTAAAAAATTTTACTACTTCTATTTGCTATAGTTCCAAATAAATAAATAAGAAATGAGTGAATGTAATAAAATATTTTAAAGGTAACAGCATAAATTTTTAATATTTGCTATAGTTCCAAATAAATAAAAAAGGAGCGAATGTAAAAAATATTTTAAACGTAACAGCATAAATTTTTAATAAAATTCAAAATTGGAATATATTTACTCATTTTGCACTCTGACTAAAATGTATATATATTTTTAATTATATATATATAGATAGATATATATATATATTATTTTGAACATAAATTTTTAATAAAATTCAAAATTGGAATATATATACTTTTCCTCTTCACCTTCATCTGCTGCAGGAGACTCTGTTTGCAGGCGTCTTATTATTTCTATCAAATCTTCAGTACGCCTCATGCTTTGCTGCATATGTTTTTTTGTTGACACAAAGGCTGATTCATTGGCTCTCCACAGGCTCTCCGCAGTTTCTCCAGGCATCCTTGTCATCTCCAATAGTTGTCTGTAATTGGAAAATTCGGGCATTGGTATGTTCGAGCCAGACAGCAACACAATCTTTTCACGGATCTTTAGGAAAGGAAAAAATAGAATCGAAGAGAAAAAGGAAGAAGCTTTGCAGAGTAAGACTATGAATTTTTGAAGTAAAATAGCTATGGATAATAAGAAAAAATGTAGCCGAAGTGCTATGATTAAATCCATAATCATAGCTTCCAGGAGTGTTCTTTTACGATTTCTTTTCTCCCGAAACAACCGGCCCTTTAACTGTCCATATTTAAAATCAGTAAGGCTCCTTGTCCAAAAGTCCTCCACTTTAAATAAACTCTGTCCAACTCTTGGGAAATATATTACGGCCTTTAACCATCTGAGAAAAACCACAATCCCGCCTATTAAGGCGAACAGGAACTGAAGAAGGAAGGTTATTTTGTTCAGTGAATTGAGTGCCGTATAATCATGTTTGTACACACAACTCCATTTAACGACTATAGTTATAACACAACCTGTGACCAACAGCCCGGTGAATGAACTTAAAACTGACCTCGCTATAATATACTCATGCTGTCCAGAACGAACTACAATCCAACATTTGAGAACATGATCCCCAATATTTGTGCAGCCTCTACGTGAATTAGAACAACACGACAGCAACGGTCGAACATTTTGATTCATGATGACTCGAATCGTTTTACCAGCTAAAACAACACAGATAGACAGCAAAACCAACAATATAATGGCCGTGAATAGGATAACACTAAACACCTCGAACCATACCTCGTGATAACCAGCGGGGTGGTAACGTATGTAAGCAAGAAGGAAAATCTCAGAAAACACATGTGCTAGTACGTGTAATGCCAACGCTCCAATGTCGATCGAAATACTTCTAAAATCAGAACCTACCAATCGCGGAAGCAAATAAGCAATGAATACACAGATCACAAGTCTTCCGCTCTCAATTACGAGCTGAATTTTTAGGAAATCTGCCACATCATCCCCTGTTATATGTCCCGTTCCTGAAGTTACATTAACGGCCGAATAATCAACCCAATTGATGAACTGGAGAGTAAGGGCGCTGAGAACAAGAAATTTCGCTGGAAACCAGTGCGATTTTGTCTTGATCGCTTTCCACGCATCGAGTGAGAGTAAGAGAATAAATAGAATTGCACAAGCGCACCCACTTAATAGATCTGCAGATGGAGGAGTATAGATATAGGTCATCTTCGAATGATAAACTTGAGAGTCTGCGAGATTTTTGCCTTCACTGCTATAATAATAATTAACAGTTGTGTGCTTTTTAAATTTGCAACAACAAATGCAGAGTCGCAGCTTTTCTTTTTCGTGTCCAGAAATTTAGCAAAAACGATTCTACGAAATTGGTAGGACACATGAGAAAAAACAAGATTAGACTTAAAGTAAAATTAAGGGAAGGTTAAAGGCAAGAGAATAAGGGTACTTATCGTCAATAAGAATTCTAATGTGGAGAAGAATAACCTAGCGAAAGTGTGCAGTGCTGGAATTTCACTTTCACTTTATTGGTAACTAAGGTGGCCAAAGGGGAAGGGGAAGCGTGTGGGAACCGTCCCACTAGTGCCTGTCGGAGGTGGCAATATGCTCCTGGAGAACATTCCAGTAATGTATAATATCCCCAAGATTGTCACATTGCACCATTAGTGGGCCTAGGTCTGGAATTTCATATATATATATATATTTTTTTTCTATTTGGCCATTTTTTTTTTTTTTTTTACCTTTCATTTTACGTTTTAACTAGATATGTGAGTGTCACTGAATTTCACGGTTATTAAATTCAGTGTTCTTGTTCGACTCCATTAAATACTCATCCCTAATTAATTTCATGGCGATTAAATTCAATTTTCTTCTCTTATTTCATTGGTCGAGGAGGATAAGAAGCCTACGTAAAATTTATTAACAAACCAAAAAAATTATATTCATTTGGGAAAGGTAATTCTTAATTTCAATGTTGAGATGGAATCTGCACTTCAACTTCACCTTAATGTAACTTAGATTTAGTCGGGGGAACTTTAAAGGTCATAATACGCGGGTATCCATAACAGAATTTTTTTCTCTGGTATATATCAAAACAAAATGAATGTTAAAGCCCCAGTGAAGCTTCACTCGACTTTCATATCGGCGCTGGGTTTAAAGGTCATAATACGCCGGTACCCATAACATTTATCTATAGTTGTGGGCATTGGAAGCCAACTCCATGTCTCCTCGCTTAGACTGTTAACGAATATCGCCTATATCTATACATCTTCCAGATGTGAAGCACATGCAATCCCCCACACCTATGCACTCAAACGAATCAAAATACGAATTCCTATAAAAAAAAACTTGGCACAACGATGAAGGCATCCTCGCAAATTGAAACTCTTTTCTTTGAAAAATTTCTATTTTGCACTTGTTTTCATGGCCTTAATATTTAAGGAGTTTTTCAAGGTAATATGACAAAAAAAATCACCATATTTGGTAAATTGGTAGTCAACGCTTATCTGTAATGGTTTGGTGCTTTATCCAAAAAGGTTTTTACGGCTAAAATGTCGCTGACACATGATTGCTCTGATTCATTCAAATCCGAGCAGAGTTTGAAGAATTGTAGTCAGTTAAATGCGCAATGGCAGCCTACTTGGAGATTGGAAATGGTTGGCACTGGGCAGAGCCCACGCATGTCATTTACATCATCAACAACAACATGTGACGCACAATAACCAAGACTAAAAAACAACACACTACTAATATTTGGCATAAGATTGATGAAGTTCAAGAAACAGAGCACTAGTATTTGGGTATTTAAATACAATTTATATTTTACTAATATTTGGGATAAGAGTGATGAAGTCCAAGAAACAGAGCACTCGTATTTGGGTACTCAAATACAATTTATATTTTACAACGTAAGGGAATTTACAAAGAAGATTACCAGAAAATGGTTTTATAATATTTGTTTCTGGACACATGATATGCTTGCCTTATGTTTAGATGGAACAATTCTACCTGTTAAATTTATCACATTAACTGTCGAGGTATGCATTCTTTTTACAAAATAGAATGTACTTACCTTGTTTGCTGGTCTTTTGTTTATAGCTTGACATCCCCATCTGAGCTCCTCATTGTAATTGGTATCCAAGATCGCTGGCAATCCTTAACAGAGAACCCTCCGATACCTAAAATTCCTTCCTTCACATCTACTTCTTCATAATGAGGAGGAAATATCTCCCACAATTGTTGTAATGTGTCGTGCATATATATATATAGAAACTAGCAAAAGAATTTCTGAATGGAACTTGAGCTTCACCAGACTTGCCTAGGCACATACCAAGCATGAAATAAATGAATAGAAAATGAATTTAAATGTTTCTTTAAGCTATATCCCTAATGACTTAAACCAATTTATGATCCATTGGAGGAATAAGTACTAGCAGATTGCAATTTGCAAATTGCAAGTCTCATCAGAGTAAATTTGAGCGACTATGAGCGGCGGATTGTAGCTGGATAATCAATAGTAAGTACTCGATAGTACGCAGTGGGGTAGTGATGCATTTAAAGGCTTTTATTTTAAACTGCCCCCACTGCTGGTTCGGTGGTCCCAAATTCCCATACTCCCATGTCCAGACTCCTAAGAAATAAGGTATTCTAAATTTTTACATTTAAACAATTGAAAGAAACGTCGTTTAAACAGTTTGCAAAAATATATCACACATCAGATTTAACGTGGAATTTTTTTCTGCGCCTGTCAAATATGTTCTAAAACCAAAAATACGTCATGTGGAACGTCAAATCGTTCCAATTCCAGCGCTGGGTGGGCCTACTCGACATGCATTATCAAAGCGGGTAATCCAAGCAAACATACATTTTTAGAGATATACCAAAGTATGCTACGGATTAGAGTACACCTCCTATGCATGGATTCGTTAATTGCAATCATGTAAAATGCGACATTAATGGCTGCTTCATTGAGAATGTACATACCACCTATAATTCTTTCCACCGACAAAGAGGTGGAGTTCGTTAACTTTGGGTGGCCCCCGTAATTCCTTTCCTTGCCTTTTTGACCAGGTCTCCCCTCGCAATCGATTAGAGTACACCTCCTATGCATGGATTCGTTAATTGCAATCATGTAAATCCATCAACATTTAATGACGCGACATTAATGGCTGCTTCATTGAGAATGTACATGCCACCAATAATTTTGATACTATAAAATACTCTCATCCAATTTTTCCTTTGATCCACTCCTTCATCTATTTTATAATAATATACGGGTTTAAACCATTAAACATTACACGATGCATTGAAATGTAATCTTGAAATATGTTCTAACATTGAAAATGCCACCTTCTTAATACACATGACAATGCCACTAGTGAGGTCGCTAGTAGCATCAAAGTACATCTAATGTTGATGAGTTAAATTATTAGAGATATTATTTATGTCTTAGTGTTATCAAGGACGGCCAATTTCGTTATTGGCATCAAGGTACATCTAAAGTTGCATAAGTTTAATTATTAAAAGTATTAAGACAAGGTACGTCGAAGCTAAAAATTAAAGTTATGAGTGGCCTCCGCCTCGTGGAGCAACTAACATTCAGCAAATGATGATAGATATTCCTCGACAAGAAGACAAACTCGTGAAACTCATGAATATTTGTACACTAACTCACTTTAAATCGGGACATAAGGAACAGCATGTGATTCTTATTGATACAACTACTTTTAATAAATGTGATTAATATATAGATAAGTATATATTAATTATTATTAATGGATTATTTTTTTTAATCTATAATGATGAAATTTTTTTTTTTTATTTTAAGTTTATTGTACTAAAAAAGTGAAAGATTTTTTATAATTCATAAATAAATTATAATTATGTAATTAATAAATTAATTAAATGATAAATGTTGAGTATATTAATCCATAATACAGTACAATATTTTATTTAGTAATTATTTATATTGTTAAAATTAAAAATAATAAAATAAGAATAATATTATATAAGTTGTAAAATTATTATTATCAATGATTTAAATTAAGTAAATTAAGTTACATTATATTATATATATTATATTAGAAAAGACATTGTAACAGATATTTAATCTGTAAATTACCCCAATTTTATTTCCTTATTCAGGCTTTGTTATTATTCAATGGGCCAGTCATGCCTTAAAATATACATGCACAAAAAACATTAACTCATTTCAATTACACTTGTTCAATTGTTTTATTAATTAAATAATTTAATTAAAATAGAAAGAACAAAACTATTTTGTTATAGATTTCATTCTTTTATTTGGGAATATTATTAAAAATATTGTAGAATATTTTGTTAGTCAAATCCCTACCATCTAGCGACTAGTCATTGATAATTAAATTAAAATTATAGAAGCCCTATTCCAAAGTAGACATTCCTATCAAAATAATTATGTGTGTACATAAAAATATTTATTAAGATAGACATGTCTATTTTGGAATGGGACTTCTAGAGCTATAATTTAGTTATCAATAGTTATTAGATGGATGATATGGATTTATTGTCTATCTAATATTCCATAATATTCTTAATAGTATACATAGATCAAAGGTTGTGACTTATCTCCAAAGTAATTATGTGTTTTATGCTCTTATAATTAAATTGGTTAATTTAAAAAAAATATTCATTTGAACATGAGTCATATGAATATAAGTGATGGAAATACTAGTATAGATCTATTTTAACCACTAATCTAACATGAGTCTAGAGGGATGAAATTTTTTCATGTGCAAACTTTTTCATAGTGCAAAATACTATGTGTATTTTTTCATTGTTTAAAATGTATTTTTGAATGCTATATGGAGTATAGAGGACCAAGCTATAAAATATTGAGACCACTTCAAACATTTAAACCATAAAAACTAAATATACCTACATACATACATACATACATACATACATACATACATACATACATACATACATACATATATATATATATATATATATTATATATTAGTATTATTTAAAATTTTTGATATTGTTAATGGCATATATTGTTTTTTTTGAAACCACTCCAAACATTTTTATATTGTTTTAATTTTTTTTTTTTATATTAATATATGCAATAGTATACATTAAAATATTTTTACATAACATGTATATCGAGATATTTTTAAAATAGTTTTAAGATATATTTTAAGTATAAGCCAATATTATTTATATAAAATATCTTATTGATAATCCACATAGAATATTTTATTATATACAATATTATTTAATATTTTCTTTTAACAATTTTTTTCTATATATAGATATATATGAAGTTGATACAAACATAAATTAGTTAAGATAGATCTTCAAATAGTTTATTTAAATCATAGCATATTCATTTTTTTATTATAGTCGACATTATTTTTCTATTTAGAGTGTATTTTATTTTTATTTTAAGAAGAACACTTGTCAACCCCATGTTGAGCACAAACATGCTTACACATCCCCTCATACTAGGTTGTAGAATAAGCCTCTCCACTCAATGAGCTTCTCTGCTCAATTATAATAATTAAGAAAAAATATTATAAAATAAACTCAATAATAAAATATTATAAAATAATAATTTGTTAGATATATATTTTATTAATAAATTTGTTTTAATTTTTTTCATAATTTTTTTCTAATAAGTGATTTTAGAAAGATTTAATAAGTGATTTCAAAGAGATTTAACTTCAAAATAGAGGGGAGAAAATTTAAGTTGTAAGTTGTCAACTCTGTACATGTATGTGGAAGATGTTTAGGGGTTTTGCAATGAGCCTAATCAAAAATGCAAAAAACACACGCGAAAAAAAAGGCCACAAGAGAAATAGCTATTAAGCCACTCAATAAGCCGATTGCATCCATCTTATAATGCATATGTCAATTCTCCAATGATGTCCATGGTCTCCTCTTCCAGTGAAAATTTCACCAATGATGTCCATAGTCTCCTCCTCTTCTAGTCAAGTTGATCATACTAGGAGTGTAGTCCATGGATCATACTACCGGGTCGGATCAGATTAGCTAGCCATTCAATTGATAGTTTGAGTATTCAAAAGAACTCTTCCTCCATAATTAACATGAGATCATGTTCTTCTTGCCACCAACCAAAGCCTCTTTACCACATTTTGCACGCTGCAGAAACTTAGTTCATTTCCCTGGGTGTACATGGAAGAAAGATTTGATATCAGGGTGTTATATGCTTGTGATTTATGCAACCCTAAGGCTTCCATAGTCCAATTTTCTTATCGGAACCAACATTCCCATTTAATGGCCCCTTATGGAGCTTATTACACCCACATATATATATAGAAACCGTTCTTTGCCACTAAACCCCATGACCATACCCTTTTCTCAATATACATAGAACTATGGGAAATACACAGAAACCCCACTCTGTCATGCTTAACCGAACTTCAAATATGTTATTCCCGCATTTATAATTCTATTGGGTCCATACATCACCCCTTTACCATTGGACTATCGTGATATCACTATCGCAATGATCGTAGACCCTTAACCTCACGAATATATGTAAATACACATAAATCCTGCTTTGGAAACAATAACCAGATCTCAAATATTATCCAACTACATCTATAGCTTTATCGGGTTTGCCAGATCCAAGTTACCTCTGTGCTCTCTGACTCTGCTTTCCCCGATCTCCGATCTCCGATTAGCTGATCTGCACCATCCATTTCATTCAACGATGCAATGGCTATGGGCGCATCGATGATTGGCCCATCAACATATCGCTGTTCCAACATCTCATTGTCATTTGGATTTGCTGATACGCGATTTCCGGCTAAATCTTAACTGTCTATCCGAACTTGATCCAACATTTATGATTTAATCGCATATCACTATAGTTATATTGTAAAGGCCCACTATTTTGTAAAACAACCTGCCAATGTGATATATCAATGCTCGCTCTCCACCTTGATCTAAACCGTTGATCGATGAGATCCAACGGTCACTGAGTGCTCTTGCCCTCTATGCTTTCTTCACTTGATTTCACTTGTTTTGATGGATTTTCTATGTGAAAACGCATTCCTCTATTGTACACACTTTATCTACATTTACATAACATTTATTCATTCAATCAATGGTTCGCCATCGATCTTTAAGTGATCGATGGTTGGTTAATACACTTATGAATAGAATTTAAAGGATTAAGACACAACACGACTAGAAAATGCACAAATACATAGTTCCTCATTCAAAATCAATTCTCTGTCTACAAACATAAATACAAAACTATATTTTGGGTTCTATGCCCTCTCTGGCCTGATTAATCTAATTAATGGCCTTCTCTTCCTATGCTTCCCATAGGCTTACCATACTCTTGGTCCTCTCCCTCTCTGTCTCATTGCCTCCTTCAAAAATCAAAGGAAATTACATATATGTCATATCTAACTATTTCCTTCCACAAATGAAGGAATTCACTCTATTCCTAGAAATCCTATCCTACTTTAACTAATCAATATAGCTAATTGGCTTGATCCCCACGCAGGGAGGATCACTTGCCAATTATTCCCAATTCTATTTAGACTTAGACCACTCTTAACTACTTATATTTATTTGAAATTAATAATAATTTATCAACCAAGTCCTCCTCCAAACTTGCATTAGCCACAATATGTGACCACTCCATCACATTGCTGGCTAGGTCTAGATGCTCTTGCATCAGTCTCCCAAAGTTTATATTAATCATGATCTCCTGATCATGCACTTCTGATCTATGTCATCCTAGATCCCATACTTGGTTTGGTAGTTTGTCCTTGGTTGCTGTTGTTGTTTTTTGTTCTCCAAGTCTCCATATTTTATGATGTAATGTCCCATTAGTCATCCTCTCACTGTATGTTGCTGTCCTTTTCATATATCTTACTTCTTTCTGCTCACCATCACAATTTATGACATGCTCTCACATATTAATTTGCAGCTTTCCATTTCCTTCACCCATACCATTCCTTCCAGCCAATCTTCCTTTCTTCTTTTGTTCTGTATTTGTTTTATTGAAATGATGTTGTATGAGTTTCCACAACCCATCCAATTCTTTGTCCACTTCACTTCTCATATGTTAAATACTATTCCCCTGCAACTGATTGTGTTCTTGAAATAGAACATCATAATCCCTGTGCCAATAACCTTCCATACACATTAATGAAATGTACAAATGCCTTCTCCATTGATTCTTTGCAATAATCCCAGGTCCTTCTTCTGGTTTCTCATTCACGACTTCATCATTCCTTACTTCAAATCCCGACATGCCTATAACTCCACAAATTTCTTGAAAACACAGAATTCTTCCTACTTGTTTAGCTATTTCGAATATTTCTTCTTCCATTAACTTCAATTCTGCACTCTTAATGATTATAACATTATACTTGTCTACCCCTGAAATGTCACTTCCAACCTTTTATTCATCAATAAATTTTTGTGGTATAAGAGTAATTTTGTTACTCTTATTTCTTGTACTCATCTCCAATTCAACAATTCCATACTGTAGATTCACCAACATTTCATCATTTTGAGACTTTCTGATCTCACTCTTCATTAATTCGATCTGTTCTTCAAAATTAACTTCTTGGTTCGGATTGACTTCACATTTCCTTTTTCTTGCATATAAATCTTCATCGGATTCAAGCAATTCATTAAACACAAATACTTTACCTTGTTTCCTCTTCCAAAGACTTGACTTATACCACAATTCTCTCATCTCATTTGGAATTTCTTCCAAGAGTTCTGCACAATCTTCATTGTCTACATCATCTATCTTTCATCCTTCTTTACTCTAGCTTCCTCCAAGCTCAATGATCTCCAATGACTGTTTAATATCTACATACTTTACTACAACTATGTTTAACAGTTGCTCTTCCCTCTATATCACATGATTATGTGAGTTTCCTTCACTTATGACAACACTAAACAATTGCCTTACCTCAGTGTATCCTTTGATTTCAATAATTCTTTTGCCATCCTCCTTTTGACTTCTCCTTTAGATGTCATTTGTTTGGACATCTTCGTACAATTGGCTATAACTTCCCTCATTATTCTGCATATGACTATGAGTAGTCAGATCTACACTTGTTAATATAATAGTTTCCAATAACTAATTGTCTTTCCTCAAGTTTATATGACCAGCAAACACACAAAAACTTTTAGTTTTCAAAATACAATACCTTATGTTTTCTTTTGATGCTTCAAGCACGAATCCTCCATCACAGATCTTTTCGATTTCAATAGATTCTTCTTGATGTGACTCTATTCCTTTGAGTCTCTTTTTCTCTAACAAACTAATATGAATTTTTTCAAGTTCCCTGAACTCGTGCATCATCTTGCCATTCCACCTCTGTTGCAATAACTTCCACTTGACTCTTTTCATCATTCTCCTTATGTATCTTCGGTCTTCACTTGTTTTTCTTTGTACTTCCAGTTGCTATATTTCTGCAATCTAATGCCTTCCTCAAATTCACTCTCATGTAGCTGATCATACCTTTCAAATTGTTGGTTCTTTCGATTTTCATATGTTGAATTAATACTTTTGTCGCCTTCATGTCTCTAAGGACATAACTTCCTTGTTGCTCCTGATCTTTCATCTCACCTTCAAATAATCTCTGCTCAATTTATCTGATTTCAGCATCATATTTATTAATGTTGTCTTCCACACCTTTTCTTCCATCAAGTTCTACAAGATTCATTTCTCCTTCAGATTCCTTGAGCAATCTCTCCAAGAATTCTATTTCCTTGTGAAATCTCTTCAGCAGTTCATCACAATTTCCATTCTCAGCTTCATTCTTTTCCTGGAAATTCTCCCGAGTTGTCCTATTTTCTACACTATCATATTGCAAGCATATTTCATCAATTCCATTAAACAAATTCATTGGTTTACCTTATTGTAGTACCACTATGGCAGTGTGATTAGACTTTTGGTCTATGTCGACCTCATTTGACTGTTCCACACCAAACATAATTTCATCTATGAACTCCTTCTGCTACAATAGATCAACACCTTCTTCCTCTAAAAGGGATTCTACATCATACTTCACCTTCGGAGCTTCATTCTTGCTCATGAAAGTTTCACTAGACTGTCCATCATCTCCTGCATATCCTTCAAACATACACAAACTATGAGAATTAAAATCACAAGGCTCTATTGCCTCATCTGCTTCCCTTGTCAACATATCTTCAAATTGTTCTGAACTATGCCAATAGTCCATGAGATCTTCAGCTGATCTCTCATTATCCTCTTCACCCAACATTTCACCTTATTCTAGTCTACAAATAGAAACTTCCATTTCTTCTTCTACTCCTTTGAGTTCCTCTGATTCCTCTTGAGCACTCAATATCTGCTCAATCTTTCTCAATTCTTCTGCTATCTCTAACTTCACTTGTTGATTTCTCTTTTCTTGTAGCCTTTGCCACTTTACTCTCCTCCTCATGGTCCAACCATGCTTCTAGTCTTTATCACTTCTCTGCAGCATCTCCATCAATATTCCAATCTGGAACTCTATCTCAACTCTATCTTTGTCAAACTCTTCTTGACTCACTCTTATGCCATTTTCTTTGGCATCTTTCCTTCTACTCTGGCTTCTTTCTAAACCTCTGCTACAACTATCTGTAGTAATCTTCTTCTCCTCTCTTTCCATGAGCTCCTTGCTCCTCTGCAATAGCAAGTCCTCTTTACTACAATCTTACCTCACTAAGATCTCCTCACTCAGTCTTTTGGTAAGCATGGTCCTTTATCTGGAACCTTATATTGAGCAACACCTTTGCTCCCTCTAGGATTCTGCAATCTTTCACTCTCTCTTTCGAGAACACTTCAACTGTCTTCTCTATCCAATCTCCTGTTGGATTCTTCAAGTTCAATGCCACTTCAAAATGCTTTCCTTGCTCTGCTTTTAAGAACACATCTGGTTCTTCTCTCACAACTTCTCTTGTTCTATTGTGCTGCAATCTTCACACTTTCTTATGCTGTCACCTATGTTTTGAATGGATTTCCTCTGTCTCTTGCATCTGCAAGTTCTACTACACATCACCTCTGTGTGCTTTCTTTCTATCAGAATAGAATATGATCCTTCCTCTTGCCTGCATAAATACTTTAGCACATAACTCTATTTCAGTTCCTTCACACGGAATTGCTCTATTTGGTTTAACCCAACTGGTTTTTAATTACAAATCCTCTCTTCTATCAGTTATTTCAATCCCAAATCTTCTCTTATACCAAAAATGATGCAACCCTAAGGCTGCCATATTCCAATTTCCTTATCGGAACCAACTTTCCCCTTTAATGGCCCCTTATGGAGCTTATTACACCCACATATGTATATTGGAAGTGTTCTTTGCCATTAACCCCATGACCATACCCTTTTATCAATATACATAGAACTATGGGAAATACACGGAAACCCTGCTCTGTGATGCTTAACCAGACTTCAAATATGTTATACCTGCATTTATAATTCTATTGGGTCCAACATCACCCCTTTACCATTAGACTATCGTGGTATCGCTACCGCAATGATCGCAGACCCATAACATTACGAATATATGTAGATACACATAAATCCTGCTTCAGAAACAATAACCGGATCTAAAATATTATCCAACTGCATCTATAGCTTTATCGAGTCTGCCAGATCCAAGTTACCTATGTGCTCTCTGACTCCGCTTTCCCCGATCTCCGATCTCTGATCGGCTAATCTCCACCATCAATTTCATTCACTGACCAATGACTATCGATGCATCGGTGATCGACCCATCGGCGTATCGCTATTCCAATGTCCCATTGTCATTTGGCTTTATCGATACGCGATTTCCGATTAAATCTTAACCATCGATCCGAACTTGATTCGACGGTTATGCTTTAACCACATATCGCTATAGTTATATTGTAAAGGCACACTCTTTTATAAAACAACCCACCGATGTGATATATCAATGCTCGCTATGCACATTGATCTAAACTATTGATCTATTAGATCCAACGACCACTGAGTACTCTCATCCTCTATGCTTTATTAACTTGATTTCACTTGTTTTGATGGATTTTGTACATGAAAACGCATTCCTCTCCTATACACGCTCTGTCTACATTTACATAATAGTTATTCATTCAATCAATGGTTCGCCATTGATCTTTAAGTGATCAATGGTGGATTAATACACTTATAAACATAATTTAAAGGATTAAGACACAACACGACTAGAAAACGCACAAATACACAGTTCCTCATTCAAAATCGATTCTCTGTCTACAAAAATAAATACAAAACTATATTTGGGATTCTCTGCCCTCTTTGGCCTGATTAATCTAATTAATGGCCTTCTCTTCCTACGCTACCTGTAGGCTTACCATACCCTCAGTCCTCTCCCTATGTATCTCCCTACCTCCTTTAGAAATCAAAAGAAATGACATATATGTCATATCTAACTATTTCCTTCCACAAATGAAGTAATTCACTCTATTCCTAGAAATCTTATCCTACTCTAACTAATCAATATAACTAATTGGCTTGATCTCCACTCAGGGAGGATCAATTACGAATTATTTCCAATTCTGTTCAGAATTAGGCCACTCTTAACTACTTACATTTATTTGAAATTAATAATAATTTAACAACCAAGTCTTCCTTAAAACTTGCATTAGCCACAACATGTGACCACTCCATCACATTACTGGCTAGGTCTAGATTCTCCTGCATAGTGATGAACTCTTTTGCAGGGTGAAAATGTGCCATTCTTTGTAATTGATATGAATAAGGAGCTTCTCCAACAATAGCAGTTGGGCATTGTGGATGAGAACTTGAAATGAGATTTCTTTGTTTGGATTAGGAGGTATGGTCTCACTAGTCTCCTATGGTGAAGACAAACTAAACACTATCGGGTATGCATATAAATTATAATTCCATGTATATAATCCATGCAACTTAAAAAAAACTATTAATATGTGCATATGGGTATGGGTAAGGCTAATGAAATGGAATAATTAAAGTGATGTAAATATCCATGGATAGTTTTAATAATATTGAATTTATATTTTTTAATTATTTTTAATAATGAAAAAATTATTTCACTTGTCAAGGTTATAAATTTATTTTAATTTCAGTTGAGAAAAGTATGAAAGGTGGGGAGCTGAGAGTGGCCATCAAAGTCATTCCATGCACAATTCTCTACTTAGTCAATAATATGGATTATGAGATAGTAATGGTAATTTATAGGTCTTATATAACGGCTACTCCATTGTAGCGGTGTCTTGTTTGTTTCTTTGCTGATTAACGTGATTTTTTAGTAACTTTGTAAGGCTCTGATAAAAATATGAGATAATTTTGATCATTTTGTTTATTGAAAATATTTATTGAAAAAAAAATTAATGAACATGATTTAAAATGTGGCTCTCGTCTTTCTATACAAATTCGATATCTCTTGTTTTATGAATTCAGTTGAATTTATAAGGTGTTCTCTCCTCAACTTGGCCATGGCCATAGAAGGCTTTCTCTAATTCGTATAATGCACGCTGATGCTATAACCTCAAATTTCTTTAAGCTCAACCTTTTATGTGTTTGAGAAATGTTGGCTGTCGAGTGGATCATTCGAGTAGTATAAAACTTCCTCTTCCATATTTGACATAAATCCTATTCTCCTTAGCCACCCATCAAAGCCTTTGCATTGCATTTTGCAACATGTAGAAATCCTAGTTCATTTCCCTAGCAACATAGCGTCGAAAGATTTGAAATCACGATGCTTTTATCCTTGTGATGAACACTCTTGGATGACAAAAATGTGCCATAGCTTACAGTTGATACAAACACTGTGCTGCTCTAATAATAGCCACAAGGTGTTGTGCATGAGTTTTTGGACTGAGATCTCTATGTTGGGATCAAAAAACAAGGAAGAAAGCCATTGGCTAGAGATGTAATCCTTTGTACAATAGATGGGGCAAGTCACTAGTCAAGAGTGTAGAATTTGGAACAAAGCAAGAGATTATATTCATTTGACCAAATTTTCTCTATTGAGTTGGAGGAATAGTGTCCCTTAGTTGCTGCAATGACTCAGAATTTATTGTGTCTCCTCGGTACAAGTGCCTAAAATCAAAGGAAAACTGGTGCAAACACCTTGCTTTAAGTATGGCCCACCATGATAAGGACATTGCAAGAAGTAGTAAGTCTCTGGCTGATATGTTTCCAAAAATTACAAAAATTACAATGGTGTGGTGTGTAAATAAGGATTTTTGATTAAGTGATTGGGATAATGAGATGTTATTTTTTCACTCTATTTCAAATTTTATGGGAAAAATTTTGAATTACTAACTATTAAATATGCTCTTGGTGTTATAATAGAAGTCTAATCACTCTAATAAGTTACCATAATAAACCTCAAATTTATTTTGGATAATATTTTTTTTTTATTTTATTATTATTATTTATTTATTAATTGTTTTCCTTATTATACAATGGAGAAAAACCAATATTATTTAAGAAATTTATAATTCCTCAATTACTTTTCATAACCATTGCACTCCCATTTGCTAGAAACATTTGTTAGTGTTGCTAAGCGAGCTGTATTTTGCTAAATAATCTTTTACCCCATTAGTTTCCTTAAACTTTTATTTATTTCTTCATGGTTGTACCAAGTCTCTAGACCATAGATGCCATTGGTTACAAAAACAAAAGGTTCGAAAAAGGAATATGGTAACATACCATACATTACCTTACACTTTATAATATCTTTACTATTGCCTCTTTTCCAATGTCGAATCTCCAACATCTCTAATAAAACTTTCATGGAATTTTTCTGTGCTACAACTAGACGTTGTTATGGTTTAGTTATATAGTCTTTATGTTTTAATCTTGAACATAATGTTTCAATCAAGCATTAATTTGATTTGGTATGGAATTGCAAAGTTAGGAACTAGATTTTGAAACCAGATTACACACATGCGAATACTTCAGCCTCGACACCCTGGCAAGTTTTAATTGTGACACCTCACGTGACCATCTGATTGGCTAGAGTGAGGATGTTCAAGATTTGTTTTTTGACGATTGGATGGTGGTAACATTTTAACGGGGAGGTTGCCAACCCCACTCCTTTGATACCGAGTTCATTTGCACCCTGAGGCTCGATGTGCTATGCAAATGACAGAGTTTTTAGGGTTTTCATTGTTCTTGTTTTCGTTGGCTTGAAGGAAAATACAATTAAACTTCACCATTCTATAGTTTTTCTTTTTTTAAATAACTATGTCAGAAAGGTAAAAGGACAACAATTATAACTTATTTCCTTAACCTTAATATTTTCTTGTGAATATTAGTTATCTTCTTTATGTTCTTTAATTAAATTTATTTATCAAACAATATCAAGGATCTGAAACAACAAAAGAGGACACAAATATAAGCTCTTAGCAAGGGAAAAACCCAAAAACCCTTATGTTCTTAAAATCTTCTTGAAGTGATATATAGATACCGAATCCCTAGACAAAGTCCTTCTCCCACTACCAAGTCAACCCTTCCTCAAGTCCTTCTTGAATATGCACCAAACTGCTCTTCCTTGCAACTTTGACTTGCCAACTACAACACTACTACTCGACCTACAACTTTGACTCGGCTACTTCGTCCCAACAACTATTGTAGAAACCCTAATCTATCTTCCTTTTGAGACCTTCCTGGAACAAAACAACTCTCCCCAAGGTCAACTAGGTCAAGAGAAGGATTTTGTCCTATCCAACAACTTGTCGCTGCAATTCTTCTCCCCAACAACAACTTCGTTCCCCATCAATTCGGAATTGCAACTTTAGCCTCTTTCTAGCTGGAGAAATCCTAGCTTCTTCACTCTCTTATCCCAAATTCCCAGCTACAAATCAAACTCTTTCCTTGATAGATCGAACTTGTGAGTGACTATGCTCAATTGAGGTAAAATTGCTTCCTTTTATAGCCTTCTCAAGGGATATAATTCCCCCCTTTAGGTCGACTTGAGGATGCTAGGGCTGACTTGTACACTTAGAGATTTTAAGACTTTATGGACTAAAAAATAATTCTTTTTACAATTACAAATTACGTGGAAGGGTCTTATAAACATGATGTTGACTCCTTTGACTCATGACAATAAATCCTAGGACCTAGCAAACACTAGAAGCACGAAGAACATGCTTTTACCTAAAAGGCCATCAATAATGAGCATGAAGCCCATGCTTTAATAATAATATTTTTCTTTCTTCTTTTCTTGTTTGCTACATAGGATACATATTGAAATGAATACAACAATTGTGAAGATAGAAACTAGTTACATTTCTCAACAGTCCCTCTTAACTAAGGAGGTATTTAGAATTGTACAATTAGTACAACATCACATCTCAAACTGAAGAGTTCTCAAGAAGAGTGAGATTGATAAGCCATACTATAAGCATCATCATCATGACCGACACTATCCCTCAAGCCTAACCAGGGAATATTTTCTTTAATTCAAGAGCATTATGCTAGGAGGCTTTATGTGTGATACTGCACTACTACTCTAAGGTACATACCCCATCTGCATTTCCACAAGGTATGTCCTTTTAGAATTATTCTTATCTTGGATCTCCATCCCTGAGCTATCAAAGAATATCGATCCTCTTTGACCACTTTTCTTTTGGATTGTTGTCCTATCCTCAAAGAGTGTTGGTCCCCAGGACTACTACCTCACTTGGATTCAAATCCTCAAGGAGTATCGGTCCCTTTTCCTTTCTTGGATGGTATATCCTCAAGGAAACCAAATATTATTATCCAGTCCTCTACCATTCTCTCCTCATTACCTAAAGAGAAGAATACACATGTGATATCAAATATCAATGTCTCTCAAACTGAGAGGACATCCCTATTCTCCCTTAATCTTGAGAATAACTCCTTATTCAAGGAGACTCCTTTTTCTCCCTCTCAAAACAATAGAGGATTCCAGAATTCCTTTTAGACTATGGAAGTCAACAACTAAGAGTATCAACTACTATTTCTCCATAGTTACATGACTCCCTTTTTCCTTTGCATCTCTTATATCGAGCTTGCTTTAATTTGAGGTGTCATTGAGCGCTCTCTTCTCTAGTGATAGGATCTAGGTCTTCTCTCTTTCTCATTACTTTCTTCTTTGATATGAAGGCATTGCATTGAGCCTTTCTACACTTTAAAATGATCACAACTTTCTCACGAAAGTGATCTTCTTTCACCCTCATGTTATCTATTCATACAACTACCTCTTCAATTCCAAGATGAAATCATCTTGACTTCATAGTTTCCAGGTACCAAATATTGAGCTTCCCTCAATATTCTTCTAGTTGATATTTCCTCAACTATCATCGTGTATTCTTGCAACATTTTCCTAGGTATCCAAAATAAAATGTTAATAAGATAAACAAACCATAAATGAAATAGACTTACCTCACCATGGTGACCTTCTCATATCATCGACATCTTCATCGACCATCTCCACTTGAACCTTCCTTCTTGCATCAGAGAGCCCAAGGATCAAATTTGATTACCAAGTTAAACTTTTTATTTTGGATATTATATCAGATGTTAAACTTATCATATACATATTCTAGAGAAATTCCTAATTTCTTTATACGTAGTAAGTCAAATCCTATTCTTTTTCAACATCATAAATACTTAAGCATAATTTTCATATAAAAATTTCTTTCACTGGGTTCTTATATATGAATCTTTTTCGAAAGTTAAACATACATTCCCATGCTTCATATAATCATCTAGCAATCCATACAAAAAGTTTTTTATCCTAACCCATTGCAACCTTTCATCCATTTACGAACATGTTTCCACATTACATAGAATACATACTATTCTTGTCATAATTCTTTTCGCAAGGACTTCTTAATATAATGGTCCTTCCCAAATCACAATGATCCCCTTAAGAAATATGACAACCTCTAACATAGTGTTAGATAATATCTGGATGAAAAATACATAAAATGTTCTATCATTCTATCCTAGATGATTTCTACCAAGAAACACAACACTAATATCATATCTTTCTATCTTATGAGGCTTATGCATAACATATGAATTAAAATAAAAACATTCATAGATAACCTACAAGAGGACCTTCTCTAGTAGTAAAGAAAGATCCTTCACCTCTTCCTTTTTTTCCTTCTTTTCAGATTCTCCCACTACTTCAGCTACATGAGCTTCACTTTCTTCCTTTATTTTATTGTTATGTTTGTTTATACAATCCTTCTTAAAGTGTCTAAATTTGTTGCATCCAAAACATTGTACCTTGAACATATCTTTCTTATTGTACTTTCCAAACTTCCATTTCTTCATCTTCTTGACTTGGGCTAGTTATTTTTGAGGTTGCTCATATGATCCAATGTCATCATTTACCTTAATCCTTGATTCTTCCAATATGTATTGTGCCCACAACTAATCAAATGGAGTTGAATATTTCTAGGAGTATATACTTGTTGCAAAGTTGCCCCATTCCACCGGAAATGCATTCAACACACATGTGGTTACTTTTGAGTCAGTGTCTGGCTCCCCAATTCCTTGTAAACAGTCCTTAATTAAGAGACTCTCATGAGGAAGGATGTCATATCCTCATCCTTAGATTTATTCATTCTAAATAGTTTGTTTCATAACAACATATTTTGAGCCATTTTACCTACAAAGTACAAATTCACTAGGTTTTCATACATTGCCTTAGAGGTCTTCAGGTTTTCCACAAATGGAACAAGAGAATTCTTGATTGATTCCACTATGATCCTTTCTGCCCTTACTTCCCATTTCTTGTACTTTGCTAGTTCTTGTGTCCTTTCCAATGTTGGTTCACTAATTTCTCTAATAACATATCCCATTACATCTTGCTCTGTGAGTATCAAGTCAATCCTCTTATTCTATGTTAGATAGTTTACTGCCCCTATGAGCTTGTTTATCTCCTTGTAGAAGGAACATACATGACTTGAATATTCAAATATTATGAGATAATGTGATAATTACTTGAATAATATCTCCAACCTTGATGTCTTAAATATCTTTGGAGAGTTATTGATGAATGCCTTGAAAGATGTTTCCTAGGATTCCTCCACCAACAACTTTGAAGATTTATTCTTTGCAAATAGACTTCCTTTTTGCAAGATCAATACCCTCCTTGTGAGATGGATGTAGTTTTGATCTTGTTCAATGTAGAAACCCTCTATTATAATGGTATTCTACCAATGATCCTTTAAATAAATCCTTTTAATAAATAATAATCTTCTTGTAGGCCTTGAGAGCTTCTTATCCCTTGATCAATAATTCTTTCTAGTGTCCTTCCAGCTGCCTTCCTTGCTCACCTTAGCTCTAATACCATGTTAGAAACTATAAAGCTACAATAGTTATAACTTATTTTCTTAACCTTGATATTTTATTATGAATGTTACTTATCTTCTTTTTGTTCTTTAATTAGCTATGTTCATCAATAAATATTAAGAAACTACAACAAAAAAAGAGAACACAAATATAGGCTCTTAGCCAAGGAAAAACCCCTCGAAGGGGAAAATCCATTAGCTCTTCTCTTCTGAGAATCTTCTTCGAGTCAGATACAAAGACCCAATCCTAAGATTAAGTCCTTCTCCCAGTACCAAGTTATCCCTTCCTCAAGTCATCCTTCAATATGCACCAAACTACTCTTCCTTGCAACTTTGACCTACCAGTTACAACACTACTACTAAACTTGCAACTTCGACCCAAAAAATGCTAAATAAACCCTAATCTATTTTCCTTTACAGACCTTCCTAGAGAAAAACAAATCTCCTTAAGGTCAAGTAGCTCAAGAGAAGGATTTTCCTCTATCCAACAACTTGTTCCTTCAATTCTGCTCCCCAACAATAAATTCGCTCCCTAACAATTTGAACTTGTAACTTCGACCTCTTTCTCCATGCAGTAACCATAGATTCTTCACACATGTGAGAGAGATAGAGTACAGAAACAATACATTTTTTCCTCCCAACTTCTACTAGATTTTCACTCTTCATATCCCAACTTCTTAGCTACAGATTAAACTCTTTCCTTGATAGATCAAACTTGTGAGTGAGCATGTTCAAATGAGGTCAAATTTCTTCATTTCATAGCCTTCTCAAGGGGTAAGATTCCCTCATTAAGGATGAATTGAGGATCCCAGAGCCAACTGTACTCTTGGATATTCTAGGACAATCTAGACTAAAAAATATTTTTTTTTTACAATGACAACCTACCTAAAAGGGTCTTATATACCTGATGTTGACTCCTTTGACTCATGACAGTAAATATTAAGACCTAACAAACCCTAGAAGAACAAAGAGCATGCTTTTACCTAAACGACCATCAATAATGAGCATGAAACCCATTCTTTAATAATAATATTTTTCTTTCTTATTTTCTTGTTTGTTACATAGGATACATATTGAAATGAGTACAATAATTATGAAGATCAAAACTAGTTACATTTCTCAACATGCTATATCTCAGGGTAATTTCAGAATGTAGGTGTAGCATTTTCTTGTTACAAGTATTATTTGTGCCAATATTTTATTTTCTTCATGTAATTATGAATTTAAGCTAGTTCCTTTTGTTTTCATAAGATTTTGTTTTCTAGAGTCTTTCGAGCTAGTGACTAAAGGATTTTACATTAACATAGGTACACGGGTGGCATAGAGGGCTGATATCCCCTTTTGGTTGAATGATGGTGGTAACCTTTATTACTAGCTTATGGCTAGGTTTTACCCCTGCTGAAAGGAACAACTAGCCTCTATCCTTGGTAAGTCTTCAGGTAAGTATTTCCCAGGGTCTTGATATATTCCTTTTTTAATTTTGACACAGATATTCTACACAGGGTAGTGAGGATATTGGTGTTTTTTGCTAAAGGATTTTTTTTCCCACACCTGTAACTTCATCATTCCCTTTTTAGGCCATGGCTCAATGTTCTTTGGGAGACAAAATTTCAAAATTTTAAAGGGGCTTTTATAGCCTTTGCAAGTAAGGAGATATTTGCATTCTTTTCTTGGATTTTTTAAAAATCCCACACACATAGATAGTATATATATATATATATATAATATATATATATATTATATATATATATATATATATATATTCATTTTGGCTATATATTAACATATTGATACCCTTTTCCTTTTGTAGCAACACGGTTTCGAGCCTCCTTCCAAATTGCCATCGACATATTGACCCAAAGGGTAAACATAAAAAAAATTATTTATCTTGTAATAATTTTCTTAAACATAATGGATTTTTTATTTTTGGTGTTTAATTACAAGCCCTTTTAATTCTGATGGAATTCATTTTTGTATCAAGGACAAGATTTTCTTGGCCACTGTTAAATTGTTTTCTTAAATAATTTCATATATTCATGCCCCTTTTTATTCTATCCAAAAATTAGTTTAAATTCCTTTATTCCTCATGTAATTTGTTATTTGAAGTTGTTCATCTTGTTTGTAGGTTAATTCCATTCCTTGCATGTGATCTTTATAAAAAGAAAAGGGTATGGGAGTTTCATGCTAGGCATATTTTAGGTATCCATTAGCTTAGCCATTTTTCTCTTGTTCTCCCAATGCAGGACCCTTGTTTTTAAACATTGAATGTAGGTCCAATTATATCCATAAACACACTTCGCTTCCCCCCTCCGGTAACTAAGAACCTTTGTATGAGTGATTACAAGACTCGATGGCCGAGTTGATTCTACTTTTCTTTCAGCATGAAATTGTTTACATGAATTTTTCCTTATAGGTCTTCTGTAATTTTTTTCTTTAAGAATGTAGTTAAATTTCCTATATAAATGTTTTCCATATTTTCCCTCGGTCAAAGTCAAGGAAAGTTTGATATTAGTCTCTATACTTTTGTATATTTATGCATTATATATTTTGTGTAGTAGCCAAACTTTCATATTTGTGCCAAAGCTAAGGCTATGTAACTTTAATTAATTATGACTTAGTTTTATTTTTTTCTTTATCAAAGGGAATTTCTGTAACTAAATATGATATTTTCCCATGAAAGTACTGCCATGTTCATATTTGTATTTTCCAATCTTTTTTCAATTATTTTTTCTTATAAAATCTTCTCAAGTTCACATGTCCCGAACCCTTACCTTTTGCTTTTTATAATAGTCTTAACTTTTTTAGTATATATTTTCTAATTATTAATACAAGATATTATTGGATCTTGACATGCTTCTAGGTTTCTACTTATTTAAATATGTCAGATGGTTCAAAATAATCCTTATGCACATCCACTAGAATACATGATTTCTGGATTCTTGGTTTTTGTCTTCTATTTTTCAGGAGGGTTCTATTATTCATTCAGGGAGAGCCTCTTCTTAGTGTTATCCCTTGGCCTTTCTAACCCTATTAATTCTATAGGTATGTGTATTATATGTCATACTTTAGTGAAAATCCTATTCTCATTTATTTCATGTTTTTGATACAGAGTAATTTTGAAACTGAGGATTAATGTTTTCTCAGTTAAGTGAATACAAGACTTTATACACATTACCAAATCGTATTTTTATGCATATGAAATAAAAATATATGGATCACCATTTCTCTGGAAAAATTCTTACAATTCATTCACTTATCTGATAAAATAGAAATATAATAGGAGTAAGTACGCTCCACCTAAGAAATGAACTGCTTCCTCAAACATTCCTCCAGAGCCTAAAATAATCCGTTTTGTCAGGAAAGAAACCAGTCACATTCACAAATTTCCTCTTGAATCCCCAATAATGTTCTGCTAGATATGGGCTGATAAGTTTTTTAGGTCCAATATTTCTCTTCCATTGGAACCTTAGTACTTAGATTGAATTTTTCTCTTGTAATATATCTTCCTACTTCCGTCGAGGACATTTCTCTTTCGTCACCTTCATTCTGGTGGTAGGAATAGTTTTAAATATGGATATATTTTTTTGTTTAACTATAACAATTTTCACTTCAAAATCGTCCTTTATTGGATTACAACTGATTCATAATTTCTTCTTGCTAGTTGGGAGCATGACTACTCATGTGGTGGCTCCTCTTATATCTCCAAATAAAAATAAGTGGAGTAGATAATAGTTCAATTATACAATATATTAATATTTACATATGTTAGTCTACTTTAGTCTTGGCCCTACAACCAACATTTCCACAATACTTACAAATAAATATAAACAATAATTTTTGCAAATAAATTGCACTAAGGGTATCAAATCTTCCCCCTCCCCCCCATGAATAGAACACCGTCCTCGGTGTTACCTCCACCTTTAACACTTCTGAAAAGTGAAAGAAATTCTTCTCACATTTTTCTTCCATCTCCGAAGTAGTCTCCTCTGGGATGAAATGCTTTTATTTCACTTTAACCTAGTGCTGATTCGATTTCGAGGTAAGGCTCACTCCTGTTTCAACTCATATTCAATTCTAGCATGTCTCCACACATGTTAAGAAGAAACTGTTAATTTTTCGTTCATGCACCCAATAAGAGTTAGAAATATCAATATAAGTACACCATAAATTTTAATTAATAGCAATAGATTATTTTATACGCTTACCCAATCAATATTACAAGTGACATGAAATCCATTAAATGACTTCACTACATAATCCCAAAGCATAAGAATTACCAATTTTATTTTTTATACCATTCACATAGTGATCATAATATTTTAAAGGAGTAATTACTTACCTTGTTACCCATGATGGCTTGCAACTAATGATAT
The DNA here is from genome assembly GCA_000404065.3 of Pinus taeda. Classification (NCBI taxonomy): domain Eukaryota; kingdom Viridiplantae; phylum Streptophyta; class Pinopsida; order Pinales; family Pinaceae; genus Pinus; species Pinus taeda. The sequence continues at coordinate 13,095 of APFE030099324.1, read as the reverse complement.
ATCACATTAGTTAGCATAACTATGTTTTATCATTATTTCACAATATCAAATACACATTAGCCATGAATTACTAAAGTTTAGGACAAATTCCTTCTATGTAACTTTCATGGTTGTTATATCACTGTATTTTTACTCAAGTGGACTCAGTCATGTCCATTTTAGTTATTTGATCATTTTCTTCTATCTCCCTTTCTGTTATTTATTTTATGCATAATTTTTTATCAGGGTTTTGCATCTCGGGTGGGGTTTCTTATTGAGTTTTTTTTCAAATATATTTTTCCTTTTCCCTTCCTCACACCCCACAAACTATCAAAACCAAAGAAAAAAAAGAAAAAAAAAAGTAAACCACCATAAAAATACAAAGGAAAAAACAAGAAGCAACATGGCCATGCTCAAGGTCAACAAAAAGCGACAAGAAATTTTGCAACAACAAAGGCATGTAAAATTCCCGCCCCCCCCACACCTCATCCATGAATTTCCCATAAAATCATTTCGTGAAGTTCCATCTCTTTATGCATTATAGATTATTGGTTAAAGTGTTTGGAGGTTATATATGCTTTTCTCTATGCAACAACCATGGGGTTCTTTTCCCTTTGCACTCTGGTGCATATAAGCTATCTTCAACACACACCATGTTAGTGTGATTGTCTTAAATATAATCATTACCTCGTGTAATATTGTAAGAAAATATTCATATCATGCATTTAATAAATCATTTAACAATACTTTAAATGTGGCTACGATAAAAGAGTCATAATCACAATTTTTAGAATATTTATTTCGAGAACCATTGATTGGTAGCACACTTCTACCTAGTGTACTTACTGTGTTGGCACAACATGCATGGAAACATGAATAGTTATCACTTGTGCCAATCTCCCATCAACACCCAATTATCCATAATCTTGATTTCTTAATATTACATATAAAAATTTCATTGTCTCCCCAACTGGGTGTCCACCTATTTTTGGTCACATATTTATGATTATCCACTACTAATAATCTAACTCATGTTAGGACAACAAACTCCTTAGAGTCTTCATGCATACACATGAATTATTATATGCACCTAAAATATCAATATTTAATATCTTTTTAGTGAACATACATCTCTGCACCAATTCATATTTTACATTTTTTGTCATGCCTATATTTTCGTTCATCATCTTATGTCATCTTTTTAAAGATTTTAAAGAAAATACATCAAACTAGAAAAATATAGGTTAAGAGATTTCCCTCTCATAGTTATGGTTGCATCATTTATCCATAAAATTTGACAATTCTGCTAGGTTTCTCTAGGGAATCTATTCATCATCCTCCTTGTTTATCCTGCTACATCAAATCAAATAAATCTTCAATATAAGAGTTACAGTTAACAACCATTTCAACCAGTCAAAACTTCCTTGTCATTTTCGGTTCTAGACAATCTTAAATCTTTTTTATTTTGTAAAGAAGCTATAAAATAGAAAATTAGTGAAACTTTCAATGAATCTACAACACTAGTTTGTAACCCCATAACGATTTTATGCCCATTTCATCTTTCAAGTATATTCCAATAAAGGGTTGTTTGGACCTTTTAAGGGTTTATTTCACTTCTATCTTAGGAAATTTACATTATTAAGATTCACTTTACTCATGATTAATTCACACTTACTAAATTTGGTATAAATCTTATACTTTTCTAAGTATTTAAGACATTATTACTAAGTGTTTTCATGCTTATCTAATGTCTTGGAATAACCAAGATGCCAATATCCTATCATTTTCAATTTGAAAGTCTCAATTCCTTGCTTTGTTATTTTTGAGACTAATTGTCCTGTAATCTACAATTACTTTTCTTCTCATGTTTCTTTTTCTTTAGTAATCTCATTGGACATCTTCTAAAACACAATTCTTTGCTCATTCTAATGTAACTTTTCTAGGAAATTCCCATCGCACAATCACATACTCTAAGATTCAAGAAAGTTCAGCTACAAAAAATTGATCTTTATGATTCCTCATTCAAGGAGGTCAAAAATATTTCCCTTGAAATTCCTAACAGCTGTAAAATTCAAAAATAATTCTTACTACAAAAAAGAAATGCTATGATTTTAAAATGATTTTAGATGGAAATAATTCTTACCACAATCTCCATTATGATGGTTCTTATAAGGATTTTTAGCTATTCCACAACTATAACAAGTTTTTTGTGGCTTCCTTGATGAGGAGACCTTCGAGTTAAGAATGATTCTTAATTCATTAATTCTTCCACGACTGTTATCAATCATTAAAATCAAGGCCTACTCCTACTAGCCATATAAGTTTATTTACAACCATATTTTACAACATTTGGCATACTCATACTCATACTGTTACAATATAGTTTTTTTCAAGTGTTTTGTATATTTATATAGGTTTTAACAAATGTTATCCTTGAGTATACCCATACAAACTCTTTGAGTACATCATATATTTTAGTTTGTGTATTACGTGGTTCTCAACCCCTCTTTTCATCGTTTCTTCTGTTGGTATACATACATGAACAATATCTTGTATACACTTTATATTGTGTTTATACTCTATTTTTTCCTTCATTTCAATCATAAATATTAGACCAAATTATTTATAGTGAAAGTTTCTATACCTTCTTATTATATATGGTGTGATTGTTCTTTTCAGCAAAACTCTTCGGTATATAGAAGCATACAATATTGTAAGTCATTTCAATTCCATAGTTGTTCTCAACCATATTTCATCCAAGAAACATACACTTAATTATACTAACTGTTATATTATCTATGTTTGATTCAAGAAACCCTATGTTTTCTAGCATTTTTTTAAGTTTATGTTCATATTCAATTTAATTCTTATTTATCTTTCTTAAACACACACATAAATAGACAACAAATTAAGATAAGTGTGAATACATATTATTCACAATGATATGAAATTTTATACAAGTCTAGTGACCCTTGGTTTCATATTCCAAGTGGTCTCTTGGACTCCAATTACCTTTCACACTCCACACCATAATCCTTAGTGGATTAGGTGTCCAACATTTCCCTCCTTAATCCAAAGGGGTAAATACGAGTCCAAGAAGAGAGAATAATACAAAAATACAATGTATGATATGAATAAATTGAATGTTCTCTCTCAAATGAAGGTATAAGGTGGTAGAACTCGAGGTCTCAACCGACAGTGGTTGAAGGATGACCACCAACATTGGAACGCTTAGTGCAGTTCCTAGAATTCTTCCAAATCTAGCTAGAAGATGAAGTCTTTTGCTAAAGGAAGTGCTCCCAACGTTTATGAAAAGAGACACCTATGGGTCTCAACTTTGAATGCTTAGTGTTACTCCTGTAACTCTTCCAAAAATGGCAAGAAGCTGAAGTATTCTACTAGAGGAAGTTCTCCCTAATGCTTTGAAGAGGGACACCATCAACCTGGAAAAGCGAGGTCTTCAACTCATGGTGGTTTAAGGAAGGCCACCAAATAAAAGACATGCTCAAGGGCTTATGTTTCTTTGGCTACAAGTTTGAATCTAGGTATGGTTTTCTCTGGCTATAGGCTTAGGCAACAGGTTCAAGCTATGGCTCAGGCTCACTTGATGCATCTTTGAAACTTGTAGATGACCATTAATTCCCCCCTATCAGATACAACGCAATAAGATGAAGAAAACTCAACTGTAAGACCTTTCAATAGTCATTCTATGATATGAGAGAAATATCTTCTTAGTTATTGAAGCCCATTTCCAAGAAGAAATGCATCCAAGGTGAATCTTTGTTCTTGCAAGAGGCTTGTTTCTCAAGCATTTGTTTGAATGATGATTGTGTTGACCACGATGTTCACATGGATGAAGATCAAATAAATGATGTTTCATATGGCCAACTTGATTACAATGTTGGCATTTGAAAATATTCTCTAAATGTGGAAGAGAAAGATTTTGGAACATGTGAACATCAACCATCTTGAAAGAAGCCAACACTCTAAAATTTGATAGGCTTGGAGTAGTACAAAATATGAAAGGACACATCCTTGTCATATCCAAGACCTGTTTTGTGATTGTTGCTGATAAGCTCTTCCCAAGGGTTGATGATGGGCTTGGGAAGTGAAGACTAAAGTTTTGCATCTACATGCAAATATTCTCTTGCACTAGGCACTAGATCAATCTTAGTTTCTGAATGCTGATGGGTGTTCATCTCAAAGTTAAATAAAGTATTTTTTTGAACAAAAACAAGTTAAGAAGGATATATTTCTGTTGTAACTCATCTTGCTATAGTTTTGATTCAAGCTGCAAAAAAAAAAAAAAAAAACCTTTTTTATGCATTTTCTAGACATATTTGAATATAAAAAAGGGTTGCCTTGTTGATTTTCACTATACTTTTAGATGTATAATTGATAAGAGTTCTCAATAACTCTATTAAAGTGTCAACTTTACCCATTTTATCAACAACTCAAACTCGATAAAAGAAGGATATTAAAAAAACATGGATGCTTGAGCTCGCTATTCTGCCTCAAAATAAATACCAAAGGAAACTCCAAACAACCAATCTATATGTGCCCAAAACATGAGTGAGACTTTGATGGTGACTATAGTTTTTGAAAATGGTGACCAATTTTTTTTTCTACTTTTTACATTTATCTTTGCACCATCAACACCTTTAATTACACACCACAAAGCTTTCATTGCATAGAAGACTTTAAAACATAGAGAAAATGACTGGTGGTGTCCCATATGATAACTTCACTTGGCTGCATCAAATAAAATATTATGTTAAGAGATTCATAAAATTCCCTTACTATTGTTGGAATACCAATTTGTATCTTGTGCACCCTATTAGGGTTCACGTTAATTAGTAAAAGGTCGCAAAAATTAATTTTTCATGTGGCTCTATCATAGCAGCTTCAGAGAGCAATGAAAAACAGATGTAGACACATTAAAGACCTCGACCTTAGGGGATATGATATTCCTTTTCCCTTTGGTAGTGAGTTTTTTTGGGCAGTAAGAAGCTCGGGGAGCAACCAGACTAATAGTCGACCTTGACGATTGCACTCTTCTCACGAGCTCCAAAATTTTGTGATTCTCATTCAAATTGACATCAAAGGTAGAGGTCTTGAACACACTAGTTCTCAGTGTAGTGGGCTACACAGGTCATGAACAATTGATGCCAATAATTTTCCCTTCAATTAACACAATAAATAAAACATTTCTCTACATGGTAGCTTAATTCCTCAAAAATTGTTGTTCAATTCCTCATATATATCGCTACACCTCTCTTAATTTGAAGATGGATCACATGATGTTGACTTACAATGTTAGCTTACCCTAATTATCCCTCTTTGCTAACATTAATCCTTCTTGATGTCGATTGGTGGTGACTCCTAGAACTCGAAGTGTCATGACCATCAACAACAATGGCCATAGGATATCATCTCTAACAACCATGAAAGCATGATTTTTCTCAGTGCTAACAATTATGATAGCATGGAATTCCTTTTTTCTTGATTTTTTGGCCTTCATGTTTGGTGTCTCAATGGTTTACTTTAGTTCTTCAAATAAAAAGAACATGTATATTCAATGCTACTAGACCAATGCTCAGTAGTAATAAATATGACAAACCAGGGTCTGCAACTTCACAATGCATAGAATTGCACTGAATTAATGCATAGAGATGCCCATATGTTGCTAAAACTTGCACTACACACCAAATAAAAACATTAAATGTACAACATAGCGATCACTTCATGGTATTCACAAATCATCGCAACATGGTATAGTTAATTCAGAATAAGAGCATCACTCAAATCAATGCACATGTCATATGCACCATATCGACTTATCTATACATCACAGAAAGCACTTACATCGCATACCATACAACCTTCAATTCAACACTGATAAAGATAATAGGTCTCTATGCGGATATACTGGTAACACATACATGAAGACAAATATTGGAAAGGAAATATGTGTTGGACTAAGAACTGAGAGATGGAAGGAAACATATTTTAAAACTATACATGGTAGGTATGTAGAGAATGATAATCTGACAACTTTTAATTGGATGAGAGTGGGTAGCATTTACAAGTTCTGTGTAACACTGCCATGACTTACCTTTTAGAAAGTTACTATTTTTAAACATTGAGATATTATGGGATTTAATGACAAGGGAGGTCATGATGAGACTTATGTCATGATGAAATTGTATTATTATTATTATTATTAAGGTAATAAATAAATTTCTTGGGAATATTCAGGAAGAGCACTAGAGTGTAGAAGTCTTCTTTCCAACTTAGAAAAATATGTGGTGGTCAAGTCCACATGATGGATCTTCTAAAAAAACCCCTAGGAGAAAATTAGAATAAAATTAACATAATGGGAGAGAAAAGTTATGTTGGTCACTTAGTTGGAGGGAAATACTAAGTAGGGTGGAATAAAGCAGTACGGGAGAGAAACATAGGTTTTAGAGAAAAATAGAAGTATATTTTTTTGGAAAAACTAAAACAAAAAAGCCTATGCAAAAGGTTGACATAACTTAAAAAAAGACGCTGCTAAAATCTGCCGAGAGGAGGAAAATATATAAAAAAAACCATTGAGGAATCAAGAGGGGATTATTTATTCCTGAAGCGAAGATGATCTTAGCTTTGGGGGAACTAATGAAGATAGTTCATGGGTTTAGAGACCTGAATATATCCCAGGCACTATGCTATGGTTAGATGCGATTATATTCATATTTTCTTGCTAATATTGAGTTATTTAATATTATGCTCGGACAAAATAAATACTATATTAGTCTTCCTACATAATTTACCATATTTATCTACGCTATTATTTTATGAGGTTATATTTTTATTCCATACTTGACAGGAATTCTAATGTTATAATTATCTCTGGAGATAATCTCACCTAATTTCAATACGTTGTGGTTTGGTTACAATTCTCCTGGTTTGGTCTGGAGATGCAATTTCAAATAAGGAACAATAAAGGAAGGTTATATGAGTAGAATAATTTGTATAAACAATAGTACATGCATGTTCCGATTATAACCATATCAAATTAAAACTGATGAATGATCTAATACTCTTAACAACAACAAAAAAATATATAGTGATTGTTAACTATTGATCTCAATTGTTAGCATACAAGCGTAATAGATTAATGAAGTACACTTAGATACAACTTGATCGGGGTATTATATTTTATAGTTTTTCATGACTTAATACATATAAAATATAAGATTTAATGGTATGACAGGCGTTGATACACGTATTTAGGGGAGGAAGGAATTTAATGAGGAGATATCAAAGTGTAAACTTCCATAGATATTATAAATGGTGACAAGAGATCGATTAATAATTCAATAATACCAAAAGTATAAGCAATAATATGCAATGAAGTATATATATATATGAAAGGCCCTTTTAGACAAAGAAACCAAGAGAATTCAATTGGTTTCCATCTACCAACATATTATAAACCATCATTTGAAAGTTTGGTTAGAGGATTGAATTAATAACAATGTATAAATATGTACATGTTCTTATGCTTGCACCAAGTAAAATAACATTGTCAACTCTGGGTTATTTTACATTTTGAATGAAAAACAAAATTCCAGACATAACAAAGGTAAATTCATAAGTTAATAATTTGCGATGATAATAATAGTACAAGAGTACTAAATTAAAGACATCAATCTTACGAAATAAATAAATATGATAGTGGCTTGTAGAAGCATTTAAATTATATATTTGAATAGGAAGTAAGGAGAAATTAATTGCTCCCTAAACTAACCAAGGGATATTTACAAACCACATGTTAGCCTATTGGCCTATTCATATAGAGAAAACATAGCTCTTATACTCCATTGGTTTTAGAGATTTGTGTTGTGGTAAGATGATTATATGCCACAACACAACAACAAAGATAATTATTAACAAAAAATTGAGCGGAAAGAATAAATACAGAACTAAATAAAATAAAAAAGGTGAATTCTTCTACTTGGCATAGAAGTTGTTGACGGTGCTATTAACAAATGGCAAAAAAAAATGAACTTTTCTAGTAAGAATGACCTTGCAACAAAGAAAAACTTCCTCATAGAACTTTTATACATGATTTTTATAACAATAGCATAGGAGGTGCATACAATCATTATTTGTAAATTAATGGATAGTCACATGTATCAAAGGACTTTAGATGCATCTTCCTTATAAATAACACAAACAAAAAAAATATACCCCATTGTAGATACAAAAAAATATACCCCATTGTAGATACATAGAAGCATAGAATGGAGGGGTTGAAGAAATACTGAATTATATATATCAAAGACAATATAATAGAGAAATTTTACTCGACATTATAAGTTAAGCTAGGCTATAATTCCCAAGAATTGGGAAGTTACAAGTCATATAGTGGCCTTCAAAAATTTCTCTTAGAGTAAGACAAATAAGGTCGCAATAACTTAAGAAAATATGTATAGGGTTTCATAGTAGAAAAATCAATATGCATATGGCTTAACATATGCATACTAAAGATTGTAATTTTTGATAAGACGTTGACCTATAGGAAAATCAGGTTGTAGTCAGGATGATGAAATATTATGGCCACAAGATTTCAAAAGAATTCCATGAGGGTTACCTAACCTTCCACACTCACTTGCATGAAGTTTGTGAGAAAAATGGATAGAAATATGATGCGAATGATTTGCACATTGAAGAAGGAATAGTGTAAAAAAAGTAGTATGGAAAATAATTTCACCTGCACGTAGCCAGTCCCAATTCCCAGAACCACAACTACCCTATTTGAGAATAGACAGAGTAACTAATTGTCATATTATGGCTAGCAATGAACTCAGTAGAAATAGAAATCCAATGGTAGAATGAAAAGAAATCTTTGATCACAAATCTTAAATAGTTGTAGGGAAAGAAATTATTAAGGCACTAACCTGGAGTGAGAGCCATCCACATTTTGCCTATGTCTTGACTTACTTGATAAATTGAGGATTATTCAGTGAATCTAGAAAAAAAGAAAAAGAAAATGAAAATATAAACAAGATTAATGAAAAATTAAAGAACCTCTATAGTTGGAGGTGCCAAGGGTATATAGTGACAAAACTTGTAAGTTCTTTTCACTAAAACCCAAATATTAATAACCTTCTAGTCTCGGGAATGTCCCCTGTCAAGCCCTCTAGGTGACTCTCCAACTCGGCCAAGGTCTCTGTTGATTCGTCCTGTGGGGCTGGAGCTGGCGCAATTGGTTGCTTTCTCTCGAAAGGCCGGAGAGCGGCTGGTCACTGTGGACCCACATCTGCATTTAAAAAAAAAAAAATATTACTATCAGTTTTGAGACGATATAAAAAATAATAAAAATTAACATTAGGAAAGTGTTGAAAATGATTACCTGAGTCATCCCACTGCTCTCCTGGAGGAAGAGCCATGTCTGGGTCTCCACGAAAGTCAATCCCAGCATAAGGAAAGTCCTGGATAAAGAAAACCTGGTGTTCCAACCATTGGAAAAACTCAGGTTTGAACCGGATGACCTCGCTCCCCTCGTCATGATGACGGACCATGACTGTGACCCATCGCATCAGTCTGGGCTCTCGGGGATGCCCAACTACAACTGTAAGGTGCTGCGAGATGAGCATAGGAGTCCTCTCCAGGCCAAAGTTGACGACTAAAGAACCATAACCAAAAGTCTTCAGTCGTCTGTTCTTGGCCTTGGTCAATTGGCCCTTCACATTGGCCAACACAACATCGCACCAGTTGAAAATGGTGCCCTGAAAGCAATCGACTGCCATACGCATCTGGGATCCGGTGGCAATATGTAACACGACAGCCTTACAAAGTCGAGTAACAGTGAATGCAATTACCTTGAGTTCAGGAAGGGATATGGTCTTTATGTCTATCCCTTTGTCTCTAGACTGCCTGTTGCAGTACTCTAATCGGAGACTATCGACGGACTGGCCACCCGCCCTAGATCTGAACAGGGTCAATTCAATGCCTCTCTTAGGCAAAACGGTCAAAAAGTATATATCCGTCGGCTCAATCTCGAGCTGCTGGCCACCAATGAAGAAACATTGGTCCTGAACATTCCACCCATCAACCATCCACTGCAAGAAATCCACCTGAGCCCTCATGCCAGGAATGGCCCAGTATTTGTACAGTCCGCATGCCCTCAAAGCATCAAGCGAAGGTTGATGATTCCATGCGGCAGCATCCACATCCTCGTGCTCTCGTTCACGCCAATATAGCATGGTGTACTACCTACATCAAGCCAAAAGATTAATTAGAATGCTAGAATTGTTTTCCTTTGGTCTATTTTTGAGAATTATTGGGTTAAAAACCCTCGCGGCGGGGCCCGCAACCTTCCTGATGGACACAGTGCGTGGGACCGCACTTTGTCCACATGGAAGGTGCGGACCCCGAGCTTTTTCCCAATGGAGAAAAAGTCGGGGTCCGCAGGTTCGCAGTGGTGAGCCTGCGTACCCCGAGCGCAGCTTTTTTGCCCAAAAACCCTCCTAAAAAACAAAATAAAGACCAAATTGAAAAACTAAACGGTTAAAAAACAAGAGGAGGATGATGTGGATTACTTGGTGAAGATGGCGTTCGATTCCGACGGTTGGATTTTCCGCAATCCTCTCGGGAAGTTTTTAGAGCAAAAGCACTATTTCCTCACCCAAATCACAAATGGTAAAAATGAATGGTAAAAGCCCCTTTTTATAAGTTTTTTGAATAAATAAATTTCAAATTTGTTTATGTTTCACTTTAAAAAGGTATTATTACGACATTTTTATCTCTTTCAAGCAGGTATGAGTAATGTTTGTGTTTTTGTGCAAGATAACAGGATTATTCAGGCGAAAGCTATCATTTTCAACCAGAGTCACCTTTTAAGCCTTTTTCTGACTCCTAAAACATGAAAAGATTGCCGAGTCTCTCTTTTAAACTCGTTAAAATGGAATTAAAAGATGATCGATTTACAACTCTTTTCCGACCGTAAAAACATAAAAGATTTCCGGATTTTTGTTGTTTCAAATTCGATATTGGTTATAAAACGATGTGTTCTTGGTCGCTTTTTTACTTTTTCGGGTCAAAGGCACTAATAACGAAAAGTACTCCTTGGTCGTAAAAGATCAAGCGGTTCTCTCAAGTATTATTTTATACTTTTTCGGACTTGGAAGACACAAATTTACGAAAAAGTCAAACCGTGGAGTTTTCTTAAGTTCTTTCAGACTCTCTAAAAATGAAAAACGTCGAGTTTCTCCTATACTGGACTCGTTAAATTTCAATAGTAAAGGACCTGTTCTATTACAAACAGGAACAGACCACTCCTTCTTAGGGTTCGAGTTTAAACTAAGTTGGACTCACCCGAAGGGTGAGCTTATAATCAAGCATATGTTATCCTCCTCAAGCTTGTAAAAAATAAAGAGGTACTTGCCAGAAATGGTGGGGGAAAAGAGAGAAAAACGGGTCTGTTTGTCATACTTTATAACCACTCTTGAACACGACACTTTCATTCACCTGGGTTGGGAAATCCTTTACCTAACAGTTGATCAAACCATATTGAAAGTCTTCAGCCGGTTTCTGGGTATTAACTTTGGGTCAATCATCACCAAACCATCTGTCGTGTCATTATGTGTTCAAGAGCTTAGTGAAAATAATCCCTTCATCTGCAAAATGTCTGTCATCCTTCTTGACCATCCCTGAGTTAGTCCTTGCAACTAAATTTCTTCAATTTGATCTATGATTTCGTGTTGTGGGCTTGCCTGCGACGGATCGACTTCTATCGACTTCAGCTCATTATCTAGAAAGCTGATCTAGGAATCGTCAGTACCTTGAGATATGCATGCCTCAATGGTAGGTTTCTCGCCTTTGAAGACAGTTTACATCATTGAATTTCGATCAGAGGACTCCATGACATGTTCGACATCAACACATCTTATCACATTTCATGGATTGTATTGAGTACTTTGAGAGCCATTGTCATTATTGGTGGTTTCTCTCACGCTTGTTAACATTTTACATCATTGACTGGTAATCAAGCGGTTTCTACCATGTTCGACTTCGACACATTCAATCGCATGGATAAAATCATACTGTTTCGGGACGTAGAAATGAAGACCCTGGATCTAGTTTCCACCATCTAGGTTGTGAGGAATTTTGTATTCATTATATTATGGAATATTCATAAACAGATGGCTGCGTCCATACTATGTCCACATGTGTCTGTACTTATGATGTGTTACGAGATCATTCCTATATCAGAGCAGTAGTTAGTCTCCTAGTCAGTTAGTCTTCTAGTCAGTTTTCAGTCTCTTAGTCAGTTTTTATCTGAGCATGGGAATGCCTACCTCAGCAATGATATGATCTCATATATATATTTTGCATTGAATGCTTTTACAGGTTCCAACCGGGCTCTCCGCAATATGATCCTCGAAATGATAAAGCATTTCACTCTTCCTATATGATAAATGAAAAAATCCTCATATACTGCAGACTTCGCACTTTAGGGGGAAATCTGTTACACAAAAATATCGTCACCTTGATTATTTGCAGTCGGTGTAGGTCTATCACCACCTATACCAGCTTCCTAAACAAGTCTCAAACCTCAGCTCTTCAAAACAAGCTTTAGAAATGAGAGAAAGACATCAAAAAAACAATGTAACTCTGGTTCCGCACTTTCTCTTACTTTTTCCTGCGGGCCCGCACATTTTGTTCAAGTTATCTGCATACTTATACGCTTTGTATGTAAAGGGGAGGGTGCATACCCCTGTAAAAGTCAAAAGGCGCAATCTTTATCTTAAAAAAACTCATCTTGGGTTAATTCTAGAGTTTTCTAGAAGCATTTGTTACGTGGATTGTTCACTCCAAGTGGTTCATGCATCCCATAATAGGAGGAACTAATCCCTTGTTGGAAGGAGCTATCCCTTTGAAGGAGGACCTGGTAACTGATCTCCATTGCACTATAAATTGAGGCATTGGGTCAGTGGCCAGGGAGGTCAGAAGCTGAACTTTTGAGGGTAAATGCTAGTGAAATCAAGACTTCCTATTTGAGCTTAAGAGGAGAGATTACATACCTTTTTGGCTTCATTAGGGAGTGAGTGAAGCTTGTCAAAGTAG